>NNCF01130449.1:47746-82865 GCA_002313205.1 Laupala kohalensis
TAATTGCTCCTAATTATCTGATGTTAGCCAAATATTAAAACAGTTTTCATGCACACACGTAAAATGTTCATTAATTGTAATATGTTACGTTGAATTTAATAAATCCATAGTTAAAAAGGATAAATTCATTTAAAATGTAAATATCAATAGGATATTATTAACTATATTATGCGACCCTATTAGACTGTTCACAACATTTATTTCGCTAGTTCTTCAGCTCACAAAGTAAAAAGACGGAAGACTTAGAAATTTACATAAATAGTAGACTACAATTATCAGTTTGATGTGATGCTATTACTGTACTAAATATTAAAGGAGAATTTCTAGAAAATATTTTTTTATGGATTCGCTCGAAGTAATCTTATCGGAAATCTTTCAATTTTTCTCCACCGTTTAGGTTGCGATGTCTGAAGATGAGGTGAAAAATCAAATATTGTAGGGATGACTTAAAAAATGCTTCTAATGATTTCTCCTTCCTCAAAAATGCTTTTTTCAAAATGAGCACTGCATATAGTTGAATATTTGGAAGGGATGAAACCTTTCCTTTTCGTAGTTCTTTTGTGGGGTTTTAGGACTCGTCAACAGCAGGGTCATTAGAGCCCTTGTAGGTGGGGAAAATGCAGCTTCGCACCATAGAGAAGAACCGTAGTGACTCTTCCTCGTGTGTGGGACTCGCCGAATGTCTCGACCATACCCACTAAAAAACCCTCCTGGATTCAACAAATATCTAAATACAAAGATGAAAGAAAAGAAAAGGAAACAGTTGCCGAACACATTATACCATAAAAAGGAATAAAAATTCTAAAAATTATAATTTTTTAAATTACGGAAAGGAAAGATAAAAGGAAAGAAGACAGGGACGATGAAAGAATGCAAATTTAAACCCTCCCGAGAACTTGTGGGAGGAGTTCCAATCTACTCATAAAATTAAATAGTTTATTAACATCATCCGTTTCATTTCCGAGAATTATTGGTAAATCTGCAGCAAGGTCAATTTGTCTCCGTATTCTCGTGTATTTTCTGCAATCAGTTAGTAGGTGACGCACTGTCAGAGAAGAGCTACGCTCCTCACAAACGGGTTCATCATCAAGTAGTAAGAGATACCAATGAGCGAGAAGACGATGTCCTACGCACAGGCGGGTTAGTAGGACCTCGTCGCGCATGGCTGACTTACAGGAACTGCTCTATTACTTAACAGAGGATTTGATAAGTCGGAGCTTATTCCCTTCAACAGCCAATCACTCATTGTTCCGTTCACTCAGAATCCTTGTCTTAATGAAAATTGGGAGATTTCGTTTAGGAATCGTGAAGAAATTCACGCGATTCTTGAGGTCTTTGCGGAAACGTCTGCTTCCTCATTTCCTCTGATTCCCACGTGTCTGGGAATCCAGCAAAACATTATGTTCTTTCCATCACTTTGGAGTGAGAAAAGCACATCCTGGATGTTCTGGATCAGCGTATCAGCTGGATACATAGCCTGGATTGCTTGAAGGGCTCTTAGAGAATCAGAACAAATCAGGAAATTTGATCCGCGGGAGAACTTTGTTGATCGCAGTGCTCTCAATATGGCATATCACTCAGCGGTGTAAACGCTGCACAGGTTGCCAAGACGGTAACCACAGGTATTACGGGAAAACACCACGGAACAGTCGACACCATCGGTCTGCTTCGACCCGTCTGTAAACACAGGGATATGGATCCGGTGGTTGTCGAGGATTAGGTGAAAGTAAACCCTCAACATCGCAGCTGGAGTGTTCTTCTTGTCATGACGCAGAAGATTGAAATTAATCTTCGGCTTGTGCAAAGCCCAAGTAGGAGTCTTACAGAAACCTTGATTTAAGATACTAGGTGTGTGTATAATCAAGGATTCCAAAATTTCTTTACAGCGAGATCCAAAAGGTTTGGTTGCTCTCAGTCTGTTGTAGAAACGGATGGAAGAAGAGGAAGGATGAAATACTGTGTTATGTACCAGATTGTCGGGTAAAGATAGCAAATGGTAAAAGTCTCGTAACGTAAGGTATTGTCGCCGGAAGTAGAGAGATGGTTCGCCACCTTCGGCATACAAACTCGGAATGGGACTAGTGCGGTAGGCTCCCGTAACTAGTCGGATTCCTGTATGATGGACACTATCCAACTTCTTTAAATAGCTTGCACGAGCAGAGCTAAATACCACGCAGCCATAATCGAACCGAGATCTTGTGAATGCTCGAAAAAACTGGAGCTAGGAGCGATCAGCGCCCCATTCCCTGCTACGCAGGCACTTCAATAGATTCAGAGACTTTGATGTTCTCGCTCTTAGGTCTGTCAGATGTTCAATCCAATTCAGTCCCTGATCTAAGATTAGACCTAAGAACTTTACAGAAGGATAGAATTTTAGAACGTTGTTCCCCAGGGTGAGGTGAGGTTCTGCCACAAGGTTTGGTCTCCTACTGAAAAGAACACAGCGTGTTGTTTAAGCAGAGAAACGAAAGCCAGTCGTCTTCGACCAGTGGTATAATCTATTGAGGATGAGTTGGATTTGTCGCTCCGCAACTGTGACACTCTGTGATGAACAAAAGATGGCAAAGTCGTCGACAAAAATAGAGTGTAAAACAGGATTCTTTACAGCAGACGTTATGCTGTTTATGGCCACTGCAAATAAGATCACACTTTAAACTGAGCCCTGAGAAACACCGTTCTCTTGAAGAGGGAGATCCGAGGTGTCTCTTCCAATTCTGTAGCGGAAGGAACGCTGATGCAAAAAGGACTGTAACATCAGAGGAAGATGTCCTCTAACTCCCCAGGCACAGAGTTGTTTTAAAATGCCATGACGCCAAGTACTATCGTAAGCCTTCTCGATGTCAAAGAATATTCCGATGAGATGTTGTCTTCGGACGAAAGCATCTTGAATTGCTGATTCCAGGAGAAGTAAGTTGTCCAGGGTGGAATGGAACTTCCTGAAATCACACTGAGAGCTATTATCCATTTCTATCGTAGCTATTATCCATTTCTTTTTAAGGTCAGGAGGAAACCTTAAAATAAACCTGAATATTAATTACCATATTTACTGATTTGAGAATAAAGAAACCTAATTTTTATGTAAAGGACGAACTTTTCGAATAAATCGTTACATTCGTTTAGTAAAACATCATCAATCTACTCAACTACAAAAATGTAAACATGGTTTAGGAACTTAAATAGTTACTAAACATATACTAAAATTTGCATTTGTGGGTTACGCCATAGAAGTATAGTATCTAGGTATCTAGGAGTTGATCATTTCAGTTAACGATTATAATTACGTTTGATGAAGTGAAAGAAAGGATATAACAATACTAATTTTCTGTAAATGTGACACGTATCTGTTGGTGCGGCGAGCGACGCAATGTGTTGGCAACATTATGCAATACCACCGAGTAGAGTGGGGGGGGGTGACTTGGTAGCCGGTTCGAGTTCGCCCGCTGATTCCCGCATTACTCAGCGTTCCAGTAGATATTATATTTCTATGGTTACTACCCCCACCCTCCCCCTTGTGGGCAACCCTGCCGGATTTACCTCTTAACAGTTTTCAAATGTTCAGTTTTAGTTTTGACAAAAACTTAATATGCGAATGAACTTATGAGACATTTTATAAAACGAATTAGCTTGGTCAGTAAGAATGATTTTATTAGCTGGATACCAAGAGAAACGTGATTTTCTTAATACCATTAGAACAGTTTTTGGCACAGTATCCGATTCTTCCTCCTTAGTTCTAGATTATATATTTATTCAAAAATTAATCCTGAAAAATTCGTTAGTTTTAAATGCCCAGGAAAATATGAATTACTCCGCTCAGCTGGCAGGACGTGAATGAAATAAATATATTCCTCTGAACCGCGATGGAATTGGTGTCATTTGAATGGAGATAGGCGATATGGATGTTTCATTTATCAGTCTTCAAACGAGTTGGTTGTAAACTACGATGAAGTAGGCGTGCCGGCAGCCGCGCCGTGCCGAATAGCGCTGGGCGTAGCGCAGGCGTAGCGTATGTGCACGGTGTGGGTTGGTGTGCGTTGGTGTGGGTGCTTGACATTCATTGCCATTCGCACCGTTCACCGCTCCTCAAGGCCTGCTCACGGTGTGATTAGTATGTGATGTTGAATTCTGGTTGAAGGAAGTGGAAGACTATCGGACGAAGACAACTAGAATGAAAGAAGCAGGATATATGTTAGTTTGCCCAATGACGTGATTTTTTTAAAGCACGTTGCCACGTTTTGGAGCTAAATATATTACGGAGTACTGTCCGTAGCAGGATTTCTCTAAATAACATTTCAAGATTTTAAGTGGTAATAGGAAGTTGCGAAGTTACATTGAATCTCAGAACTTATCTGACAGTTATTTTTTTAGCACATCGTATTATGGAATTGATGGCTTAAGATGGTTCTGTTAGAACAGTATGTTACCCTGTACGAAAGACGTTGGCAAAATGTTTTTATTGGTTGGAAATATTTTCAAATTTCAATGTACCTAGTAACTGCAGTTGCGGGCATTCTAGCAAGTTTTTGTTGGACCCGTATCAACTACGGCTTCGAAGACAATTGCATATTATATGCAAATATCACATTTTACAATAAAGGTGACAGCGATGACATTAAAAGGAATTCTGACGTGAATAAAGATACTTCTCAATTTGGCAGAGAGGTTTATTGCTCTTACTGTCAATATGTACCTGTTTGTTCCGTCCTCTTCGCCGCAATGTGGTTAACATTTTTTACTATGTGTGGAAGAGGAGGCAGATCAGATCATGGGTAACTAGTTTTTAAATGATTATTATTGGTCTTAACTAATTTTCATATAAGATGCTGAATGTTTCTTTTGATTGGTTTTAGTTTGCCCCAACCATGGAGAATAGTGTATCCTGCAATGATTTTCAATTTCCTATTGTTTTTCTCTTCATTGTTTGCTATTATTTGGTTTAAAGATGGTCATTACCAGTTTTGTAAATTTTTCAAAGAAAACAACAATAAGACAAGGTACAAAAATTTAGTTTTGTATTGCTTTTTACTGTAAATTTTTATTTACATATTGTATATACAAGGATTGTAAAGTATGCATGTTTGGTACAAATAGTAATGTAAAGCGCTAAAAATTTAATTGTTTTCTTAATTATTTTTTATTTATAATGTATATATTATGAATTGTTCAGTTGTCAAGAGCTAAGAGACTATTCATTATTTGATACACATGGAGAGGAGATTGATTTGTACTTCTTTCTAGCGGAGGTGAGTAAATGAGTGTTTATGAATAATTTATTTTGGTTTAATGAATGAACCGATGTAATTCATTGACATGAACATGATGCTGTAGAGGAGATTGAGCTATTTTATTCTACAAATCAGTGCAACATCTTATCTTTTCACATGAAATATCATAGGAAAACTGGAAAAACCAGGGTTAGAATGAGGCTTCAGAGATAATGTACGAAAGTGTGGCAAGAAAATGCACAAAAGTAATGATTCAGATGTATGAACAAGAAAAAATTCAATTTATTGGTGTATGATTTAAGACAATCTTTACAACTGTCATTATTGATCAGTGATGACCATGTTGTTTTTGTGTGTTAATGGATCTACATTAATTTTTGAGTCAGAAAAGTTAAGCAAATTTTTGTTCTGAATCTGCACCTCTACACTTGCTAGATCTAGAACTTCACCAATAAGCTTTCAAGCACAAGGATTAATCTAAATTGATGTCAAGTATATACTTATTAAGTTTTGCAACTTTATAATGGTTGTGTAAATAGAATATTTGTTTAAATTCTGCTTTGCCAAGTATTTTTAATATCTGAATTTATTATGGTTTCAAGAATCTTTTATTTCTAAATTCGAGAGGACGGTTTTCACGATCTGATTCCCAGAAAGAACAAAGTTGTACATTAATTAATTAAAATTAAAAGTTATAATTTAAACAATTTTTGTACATTAATGGCGTACTTACTTTGTTTGACCTATAAGGTTTAATATTCTTCATAACTTCCATTTTTAACAGATTTTCCCCAGTCCTTTAATTTCAGAAAATGAACGAGTTTTGTTCTTCTTACATATTTCTCATATTTTGATGTAATTTTCAATTTAATCCTCTTCAGCATTCCCTTGAATATAAATGGAAAATAGTATTGTGAGAAGGACATAAATGATTTACTTGCATATGCATTGCATTTGCATATGAAGATTTAGTATCAATTTTCATTTTGGGGCATATGATTCTAACAAAAACCGATTCAGCATTTAATAAATACTTCTTGTATAAATGAAAAAAGGGATAAATTGAGAGCTCAAAAAAGTATATTGAAGTGTAGAATTTTCACTACTTAGTTTAACTCTCCAATATCGTATTATTCTTACTGTTGCTTTTAACTAAGGATGGACGCAAGTTAATGAGTCATTGAAATTCTGGTTAGTACTATCCGAGGTTTGATAAAATTAGATATCAGAACATATGTGTTGGTGATAGTGAAAATAAGAAGTTTCTCCTGTTTTTTCTTGATTTTTTCCTATTGTTTAAGTAAGTAGACCCGTGTAAAGAATGTTTCAATCTTGGTACTTCTTTTATATTTTTAGTTCCCTTAGTAGATTCAGCAATAGTAGATTTTTCATCATTATTAAATTTTTAATTATTAACTGATTTATTTCAAAAAGAAATATATTGATTGATATTAAAGTATATTTTCATTACATTGAATCAATAGCATTTCAGTTAGGATGTGCAAAGAAAATAATAATAATTCATCTGGAAGATGGAGAGAGGTAAGTATTGATATATCAGAAAAATTTTTCCTCTCCTGTGGCTTGTAAGACCATCCCCTAGTACAGATTATCTGTGGTTAGCTGTCTCATTTTGGCTAGTTTTATCTTAGAATTATGGTCTGGCATTTACTTTAACTGTATAAAGGTGTATTTTTTGTAGACTTTAATTTTTTAACATTTCTTTATTTATGTAAAAATATGTATTATATTGCATGTTTTTTATAAACAGTTCTGGTGGGCATATTATTGAATGTAACAGCATGCGTATTAAATGTTTTACCAGTGACAATTATTGTAAATTATCAGGTTTGATTGAGGTATTAAAACTGAAATTAAGGTATTAAAACTACCCATAATTTAATACAAATTGATATAATAAGTTATATTAATCAGTATTTTCCACACAACCTCTCTCAATGTATCTTACAGGTGGAAACATGTTTCTGGGAGACTAAACTTCTGTGTCTGGTTACCCAGGTCGGCTTTTGCTGTGAGACTTCAAAGGAATCCATGGAATATTTTTAATATTGATTTCGATTGTTACCCATAAGTCGTTTTTATTGAGTAAAGTAATTAATAATTGATGTGTCGGAGTTCGTGAAGCAGAGCCACCATTTTGAAACTGTAACTGGAGCCACAACTTATGTGTTTCTTTCTTCATGCCTTATGGGCCACGAGGCCTGCTCTTCCACCCGACTGTGACTTGCGTGAGGGAATTGGGAAGACAAATGTTGGGTTATTTTGATAGTTTTAGTTTAGTGAGTTTTCGCTTCTCTTTTCTTTTTCTTAAAACGTGGTGTGAGTGAAAAATTTTGTTTTGACAAATTTGTAATACCTCATATTCCACTATTAACTAAACTTAAAAGTATAAAATTTTGGACGGAGGAAAATAGATATACTAAGGGTCATTTTTTAATTGTAAAGTTACCACTTGTTAATAAACTATTGGAGTTTCATGCTGTGAGTTTTATAATGCTATGAGTATTAGAAATTAGCATAGCTGAGTTAATTTTGGGTGTTAAGTTTATGTACAGGAAGTTATCAATTAAAAATTGAAATAGTGCTTACTAATATAAAGATACTCTAACAAAAGATTAGGAAAAAGGACCTATGTGCGACTTCTTCATTTGTGAGTAATAGAAGGCTCCCGTGGCCAAGTATTCGAAAAAATAAAATTACATTTAAAAAATGGAATATTCTCATGAGCTAAGTAACTTTTGTAGGGCCAATATGTAGGGGCTACAAGTTCAATTGAGAAAAGAAAACTCGAATATAATATGTATATACTCCCTGTGTGGCAAATGTTTTGAATCTAGTTGTGATGGATTTAGTGAATTACCTTCAGTATAAAATTTATTTGGTTTGTTGGAGGAGACATTTCAATTCCTTGATCAATCTTAGATACATGTTTATTATATAAAATTATAAGTGTTGGGGAATAACAGTTATAGTGTTAGCAATGAATAACTGTTTGAGAAGAACATACAAGAAGATCATGGAAACTTAAAAATTGATGCTATCAGATGGCAGAGCAAACTCGAAGCATCAATTTTGATGATTAGGACCCCTACTGAGGTTTTTTTTATTGTGCATTCCTTGAAGTTGGTAATTCTATTTCATTGATTGATACATCTTAGGCTATTTTGATTACAGAGTTATGTTAATTGCTCGTATACTCATTGATCAATGGTCTTCTCTTAAACATTTATTTGCTGCTTTTATTGCTTTGGGTTTATTTATTGAAACTTGAGCAATTTAGTTTTTTTGTAGAAAATTTCATCAAACCAATTAGAAAAACAAAAGAGAGATGACACATTTTTGATAAGTTAATACAATGTTGTAAAAAAATGTGCCATTAGCATACAAAGAAAGTTCAAAAAAGTGAACTAGTAATAGAAATAAATTTTCTAGATAAAAGAGTTAGCAAAAAAATGAAAACTTCAGGAGAAAATACACAAAATATCACACGTTATTGCAACATTTGGACGGTGCAATAAAAAACAATGAAGAATTGTTTATTCTATTTTTATTAAAGATTTTATTAAAATATTGCACTAATTTGTGCCCCCAAAATGTTGAATCATTTATATAATAAAACTTCCACAATTTCTTTGATACCAGTGTCAAATTAAACAAACACATCTCATTTCAGTCTAAATTGCCCCTTTAAGGTAGGAATTTTGGAGAATCATTTCTTAGCATTCTTCTACAATACAAATGCAACATTCTGTCAATATTGCAAGTTCTTGACTTTAATATTATTCTATCTGCATTGTGTCAGTCAGTCAGGACAACACCCCAAATATATATACCCACTTTCACCCAATTAAAAGTGAAGTATAGAAAGTGATATGTTATTGTTTGAAAGTTTATTAAATGATAGGATATTATTCCAATAGAGATATATGTAGGATGTTTTTGTTAAGTATTCCCTGAGGTACTTTAATGTCCTAGTGTATTGTAGTCATAGATATTGCTATTGGTGTAATTTATCGTGAGTAATATTGTGTCATAAACATTAGTAGCTATTATATCATGTAGGATCTCTTCTAGAGAAATCTTTACAGTTTTTGAGTTTTAAGTTGAACGTGCATCTAAGAACTCATTCCTTCTGTATCAGTATTCAGTCCTTGTTCGAATTACTTGTCCCTTCCCAAATTTAATACCATAGTGCATGTATTAATATATTACCCAAGTCCCCTTACATGAATTTTTTAATTTGTCTGCAACTTTATTCTTTCTCTCATTCCCATTGATATCCAATGAGAATGTTATCCATTAATGTTGGAAGTCTGATAGTATTGGTGTGTATCCTCTGTCCCTCATTTTCACTTATGTGAATGAGAAAATGTTTGTAGAAAACACCAATTTCCCACTTCACTCCCGTAGGGGTGAATTTTCATAAAATCGTTTCTTGGCGGACATTTTTTATAATTTTTCGTGTCACGCTCTTCCCAACCCACACCTCTACGAGTGTCGTGCACCACGTGGTCTGAAGGGTACATAATGTCATTGGAAATCAGAATGTTTATTCATCTCAGAATATACAAAAACCTTGGACTCTTCTCTAATATCGGTCTTTTGATGTTATTTCATGTCTCGCCTTTCCCACCCTGGCTCTGAGGATACAGTGCTCCTATGTGATCTCAAATTGAACTCAACGGCGTTGGTAGTTTAAACATCTCATCAACCCTAAAACTATGGATCCGATGCAATTTTAATTTTTTTAAATATTCATAATTAGTTTTCAATTATTTTTATCCATAAACCCACTTCCCACTACAATTAACATCCATTATAGAATCTAATAAAATAAAAAATTAAGAACTTACGAGCTTTTATGGACTTTGAATAATATTTATATTCATATAAACCCACTCCCCCTCCCCCAAGGAGTGCTTGTTGTGTCTTCCATGAGGGCTGAATTTAGACTTGCACAATATCAGGATTTCACTATCAACTCAGCAATGATGAAAATTATGGACTCGTCACTGGTATCTATTATGTTCAATTTTTTCATGGCATCCCCTTCCCTAGAGGTGCTGAGTTTTATGCGGACTAATAGTGAACTTTGACGTCAACGAGAATATCGTTACTAATTTCAGCAGACCCGAAAGCTATGATCTCAATCCTAATAGTTGAAAAATTCTGTTTTTAAATTTCACTCCTCACCTCCAAAGTGTTTATTTTTTATGGAGGTTGGTGTGTGTGTTTTTAAGAGGGTAGGTGGAAATCTTCCAAAGACACCTTGGTAGTCCGTACCACAAGATGTGTGGGATTTCTTCCCACTAAAACCACCTCCCTTTTACCGTCACACCTCCCACGGGACTGCCATCAGGCACAACTTCATGAGGAGTTCACTGGCGCCTGGCCTCATCTGTTAGTGGATTGCTCTTCTTTCCTTCTCCTGAAGTTGGGATCGTACAAGTAAGGCTGAGTAACTGGTCACGACCTCCCACGCTTCTCTGTTCGCTAACAGCGTAACTAATGCTTCGGGCTCAGGTCTTCCGCCCACTAGTCGATACATTTCATCTCTCGTTTTTGAAGCGAGGGCATACGAAGAATACGTGCACTTCATCCTCCACAACTTCGGAGCACACAGGACACGTCGCAACGTCATCCAGTTTAAACCGGTGTTGATACGACCGAAAACAACCATGCAGTCAGGATTTGGGTGACGCAGTGGTCTACTTCACCATGACGTCTGCTGGTCCATTCTCTAATTTTTTTAGATGAGTCTGTGCGTCCACACTCATCTGGTCCCTTATCCACACTATCCCACCGTGTCTGCCACTTGACCACAGTGATTTCTCTTTCTTGAGCTACAGCGACTTCCTTCGACGCGTCGGTGTCCTAACGTCGTCTCTTGTATATCCTCTTCCGCTCATCCGCCAGCAGTTCGATGGGAGGCATACCCGTTAACACACAAACTGCTTCATGGGATAATGTACGGAAAGCGGCTGCTACCCTCAATGCACTTCTGCGGTAGGTCAAGACCATTTCTCGTTTGTAGCTGTCAATACTTGTTGCATCGGCCC
This sequence comes from Laupala kohalensis, assembly GCA_002313205.1. Taxonomy (NCBI): domain Eukaryota; kingdom Metazoa; phylum Arthropoda; class Insecta; order Orthoptera; family Trigonidiidae; genus Laupala; species Laupala kohalensis. The sequence continues at coordinate 59,049 of NNCF01130449.1, forward strand.
ATATTGGAGTAGCATACAACAAGATTGACGAGCTCACAGACACTAGGAATTTTCTCCGATTTTGTCTCGGACCACCGATGTTTGGCATTATGCGTGACAGGGCGGTCACAACATTTGCGGCCTTCCTACACACACACACCAGGTGTTCCTTGATGTTCAGTCGTGAGTCAATGAGTACGTCAAGGGGCACTGAAGGCAAGGAACGAACCTCTGAATCTCCAACTGTCAGAGTAATGGACTCGGTTATCTTTCGACTACTGACGAGTACCACTTCGGTCTTATGATCTGCAAGTGTTCGGCCGACAGTGGAAAGCCCTTCGCGAATAATCGCCACGGACTCATCCGCAATACACTTCACTTCCTCCAGGATTTTGGCTTCGACGACCGCTGCTACGTCATCCGCGAAACCATTTTCTTTCGTACCTTGAGGCAGAGTCAGCCTGAGAATGGCATCGTACGTAATGTTCCACAGAATCGGGTCTAGCACTGATCTCAGTGGTACACCACCAGTGACGCAGTATATTCTTGGCCCTTAATCTGTATCCTACATGAGAAGTCGGTCTCGGAAGTAATTTCGTGACTCGCCTAATGTACGATGGGATCCCCATGACCTCCAGCGCTTCCATTATGCAGCTCCATCTTGCCGAGTTGAAAGCATTCTTAACATCCAGGGTTACGACGACACAGTAATGCTTACTACTCCTATTCCACCTCTTGCCTTGGATAGCATTCTGAGCCATGCCGACTTCTCCCGATATGGCGTCTGCTGTTGAACGAGACTTTGTAAAGCCAAACTGATTGTCCGCCAGGCCGTTTATCCCCTCCGTGAATTGTAGCAGTCGATTAAAGATCATCTTTTCGAACACTTTACCAGTCGTATCCAGCAAGCATATTGGACGATAGCACGATGGATCGTCAAATAATCCCTTACCAGTTCTCTCTTCCATTGTCGGGGGAATATACCTTCGTGCAGACAAGCATTGTTTACCTACAAAAAATATTGAGGGTTCATCTTAATTGCTACCTTGAAGACAGCATTGGGGAATCCATCCAGCCCTGGGGCTTTTCTGTCCTACACTTTGCTGCAAGCTAGATTCAGCTCATCGAGTGTAATGGTAGGTATTGATTCTTCAAAGACTGCTTCATCGACAATTAGGTTGTTCTCCTGCTGCTGTGGGTACAAAGTTTTAACCATTTCTCCAACAATTTAAGGCAAGTTGGCACAAAGCTTGGGGATTTCTTCAGTTTTGCCATGACGATCTTCTATGGTCTTCCCCAAAGGTCTTCTACAGTTTGGTACAACCCTTTCCACTGTTGCCTCTTGCTTGACTTAATCGCCCATTTCAGCCCTCTCCGTGCCTGTCTATAATTTTGCTGGAGAATATTGTAATTAGGCTTAACCCTTGCTCGTTGAAACAGACTTCTGGATGAATGGCATATCTTCCGGAGTTACGCAATCGTATCTTTCCACCAGTAAACTGGAGATCTGTGAAAGTGTCTTCGATTTCGGTATCGACACGTCGCAGGCATTGCAGATAAACGACATGAGTTGTGTCATGTTCTCAGCTGATCCAGTTAGTTCTACTCGCTCATCCATAGTGAAATCAAAGGTATCCCTGTCGAATGCATTGGCCTTCCACTTTGCTCTCCTACAACTGCTCTGAGACTTCCTGGGCTGCCAATGGTCGACAGCGAAAAGGATGGCCTGATGGTCGCTATGGGTATAAATATCGCTCACTTGCCAGGTTGTGACCCGTTTACTGAGACACCGGCTCATGAAGGTAAGATCGATGATTGAGCTCATACCATCTTCGGTGAAAGTGGGAGCCATGCCGTCGTTAAGTAACACAATATCAAGAGGGACTAAGGACTCAAACAGAGAAACAACCCTTTGATTTGTGTGACGGCTGCCCCATTTAGTAGCCCGGGCATTGAAATCACCCGCGATAATCACAGAATGTCTCCCTTTAGCATCACTGACAAGTCGCTCCAGCATTACCTCATAGTCCTTAGGGTGCAGCCTAACCGGCATAACAGCTATAAATGTTATTTTTAGCCCAAACAAATCCAAATTTCGGACAGAGCCGCCTGGCCAGATGAATCAGATACCCATGCACCACTTACCGGATCTTCCTATTGTTACGATAGAATTGCGACGTCAATATCGAACTCCGTTTTAGTTTGCCACGACAGATCTTGTGCTGCCTCACAGTGGTTCATGTTAAGCTGGAGGATTCTCATCGTCCACTCTTAAACGAACCCTGGAATGCCTTTTGGAAGGCTGGGCACTTACTGCTGCCGGAAGGATGGTCGCTATTTCCATTCCCCTTGCAGTGCACGCAAGATGGGTTTGCTGAGCACGCCTTGCCCAAATGTCTCTGCTCTCCACATTTTGAACACTTCTTTGACCTGCCCTCTCCAGAACAGTTCTTAGCAATGTGACCGAAGCCCAGACATCGGTAACACCTCAAGGCAGACCGCTTCTCACGGATTCGACAGTTGACCTAGTCAATCCGGATGTTACTGAAAGATAGCACCTTTTTGGGCTAGGTCGACAGGGAGGCATACAACGGCGGTCTGTGTACCCCCGTAAGCTGCACGTATGGACTGAATTGCAACCGGTGATAAAACACGTCTCCAGGCGTTGCTCAAGCGCTGAAAGAACTTCTTTCTTTGTTGTCAGTTCCTTCAGGTCTTTTATTTCTAGTGAGGTCTCACTTCCACTGCCTCGCCAAGAGCTTTTTCAACTGAAACTTTCAATTGCTGAATTTTCTGCCATGCATTTCCAGTTTCAGTACTCCAGCTGCCATCCTCTTAATCTTTTTTGTGCTCTCTCCAACTTCTTTCAGAGATGAGTCACCCTTCATAAGCTGCAGGATTTCAGGATACGACTGCGAACCTTTTGTCTTCATGACAAGCGCTGTTGGCCGGTTTGGTCTAGGTCGGCAACCTTTGCTCTTCTTCCTGCTTACTACCTGCCATGGTTGTTCTTCTGCTGCGACTCCTCACAAACGGGTAATGCGGGCACGGGCTGAGACACTGTTGAAGACTCACTTTTTGAGCGTTCAGAATCTCTGGTTGCACTTTCGGGGCCCTTAGAAGGGTTCTGCTCCTTGCCTCTTATACTAGACTTCGGCACCGCCAAAGACAGATTCTCATTTTCGCAAGCATTCTTATGGCTTGGAGATTTCTTTATGACCCCATTCACTTTCGCATAACTGCTTTTAATTGATGCCACCAATCTTCATATTTCCTTGTGGACATTGCTCTTGCCAACGATGAAATCGGCCAGCTCTTTAATATCAGCACCTAGTATTAGAACGAGACTATCCACATTTCTCTCATCTGTTATCTTACTTTGGACATCGGGGGCAACCCTCCCGTCTGTCACCTGATTGTCGCTAAATGACACATCCTCACTACTGACCGTCACCGGTACAGTCTCTTCACTATCGTTTCCTTCATGATTTAAGAGAGTAACATTATCCATAATGTTCCCACTAGTAGCTAGGGAAGGTAAGTACACTTGGGCAGAGCCCCGCTTGCTCAGGTAAGGCTAATTACTCTGGGAGGTCGCCAGGTATCCCAGAGGCTCCGTTCACGATGCAGATAACCCCCTGCACCATTCAGGCCTCGGCACGGGTCGCATTACGCCTTACCTTGGGGTACAAGAGTAAAAGAGTGAATGAAGTAAGAAAGACACTCCCTAGCCCTCGAAACCTAATAGCGGCAGGGTCGAAAATGGCAAGAGTTGGCCAAGGAAGGTCGATAGAAAAGTGTAAAGCATAAGTAAGTGGAAGGAATACTTGATTCAGCTCAGGACCCCGTGGAAGCTACCCACGAACACGTGCATTACTCCAACAAAAACAATCTTGTTTCCGAAATTGATTGCAGTGACGGTATCAAATTGTACATTGTCCAACCAAACAAATGTGTTAGATAAAAAGAACATTTTAGGAACATCAAATTTAAACAGACAAATGAGCTGTTGCAACCCATTTTTATTTTAAATGAAAAGTTAGAAGATGGAACTAATTTATCTAGACCCAATTGTTTAATGTGGAGATTCCAACAGAGAAATAATGCTATGGAGGATACTTCATACCACTCTTTTGTGTGAGTAGTGGAGTCGTGATCAACTGAGGTTGGTAGTAAGGTCCCCCGAAAACACATTCCCCGCCATATTGTAAATAAAGTGAAATTGTTTGGAAAATGCATTCCGTATATTTCCACAGATAAGATGACCTTCAAATAAGATGAGATAAAAAAATTATCAAAATTTTATAGTTTTAGTATGCCTGTCCTTAAAGAATGAAACTACCAACAACCTATGAAACCAAAAAGTATGGGATTTCTAATGCTATGGATGGTACTGAGGATGATTTGTTATTGAATACGGATGAAGAAATTCACTTGCTAGGCACAGAATGGGACCTGTATGATGATCTTCTCAACAACGAAAGTGAGAATGTATTTATTTAAATTTCAGTCTAATTCTTTTTTGTATCTCCTATGAGACAACCCTGGTTTTGGGGGTTCTATTTTTATGATTCAACTACCATCTTATCAGTGGAAGTAAACGGTTATTAATGTAATTTATTATATTATGAAGACTTTAATTCCTTAAGCACAACACACAAAGACTTATTTCGCTTTGTGTGGAATACAATTGATTGATGTGATTGAAATATGGTGAACATGTTTTGTTTTACTTCATTCAAATTAGTGTCTTTATTGTATAAACCTTTATTTTTGCACTGGCATCTTAATAGTAATCTTATTCAGAGTATTAAACCTTTGCAATGTTATATGTGAGGTTTTCTTGGTGTCAGTTCATAATTTTAAAATTTTGTTTCTCTTATTTAATAATTAAAGAAATAACAAAATGCTATGTCTTCTAGGCAGGGACATGGGGTGTGACATTTGGTTGGTTGATTGGTGCAGTTCTACTTGTGACGAGATGTTGCTTCTTGGCAGATTTCACTGTGATGAAGATAACAGTGATTAGTGCTACTCCTGTGGAAGAGGAGGTGCGTTAGTAGTCTTTTTTTGTCTTTAATTTCCCTTTATGTGCTGTAGATGTGTAATAGATCTTGGTGGATTTCTCTGTTTCGGCTTTATTCTTTTAAATCAAATTACTTTCTATTTAATTAATCTAAATTTAATTATTTTCTGTAACTTCAGTTCCATATTATGTAACCTTTTCCATTTTCACCTGATTGAGTTAATTATAACCTTTCACCCACATGTTGGTATATGGAAAAAGATATTTCTATATGTATTGTCAAGTTATAGACCCCATCCTGGTGTGGGTTTTTCTCTGGTTTTCCTTTGGGTAGTGGCGGATTTTCCTGTGGCAGAAATATCATTAATAATGTTCTTTTATGAATCTCGAATTTTTATTGCACAAAATATCTACAATTAATTCAATAATAAATGGATAACAGTAGGTATTTATTAAATAATTTCTTTTATAAATATTAAATCTGCCACTACACTTGGGCCCTTGATCAGAATTGATGGGATGGTCCCTTGCTTCTTTCCAGAGAGTAAGGTAGTTAATTGTCCTCCATGACTTGCAACTACTTTTTTCACAAAGTTTATTTATTTTACTGGGCACACTGCTTGAGGACAACCAGAGTTAGATTAATTCTTAGTTATCCACACTACACTATTTAGTACGTTTCACTGTTATATACATTGTGTATATGAGAAATATTTCACTATATTTGAAGAGAATTCATGAAGTCTCTAAAAGTTAGGTTAACATTACATCAATCAATATAATAGAATGAAAAATGTCTTTTCTATGTCTGTGTAGCCCTTGACTCAGAAGTGTGCATAATTATAATTTTGTTTGTACCCAGCACTACATCACATTAAAAATAGGGAATTATCCCAAGTTTGCCCCATAAAAAAGCAATGGGACATAGTGTTGTTGATGCTGGGAGGTATTTAACAAAACATAATAAGAGAAACTATTCAATAAAGAAGGGAGTGGGGAGTGATTTGATAAAATAAAATTGAAGTTGATGTATGGAAACTACTTCAATCTTTGGGTTGGTCATGAGGGCACTCGTTAAGAAGATTCTTTCATGAAATAAAGGGTTGAACCATCAAAATGTATTAAAAGAAATTCAACGAAAAATACAAATGTTATTTGTGCATGTTGGGAGAAATTTAAGTCCAATGTTGCCTTACGTAAGATATTATTTATAAGAATGTGATTAAGTGATTGCTATTTGAAACAAATGTAAATAAATAGTTTTAATATTGCGCTTTGTTGCAACATGCTCAGTTTTATTGTAATGTTGTCAATTATATTATTTTTACCTACAAATTTACTCGTATGCATGGAACTGAATATATTGCGAGTGTACTTGCTACTATTGAAAATAACATTTTGTTTTGAAAGCAGTTAAAGAAAAATATCTTGTACATTTTAAGCCTATCATTTTAGCTACTTCAAAAAGTTTAATTTAGATAATATTGAGGAAGGACAGGAAGTTTTCATTATACTTTTTGTCTGTTTCCTTTCAGTTGACAGAATAAAAATTCAGTTAGTAGAAAGTGAATTTTTATTTTTTTGTTGGACAGAGTTGAAACAAAACTTTATTAGGACAGTTATATGAAAATGATATTATATGATATTATTTGATTATTTAATGAAAATTGTGTTTGTTTTCAATAGAGCTTTCTGGAAGAACCTTTGTAATACTTCCAGGATAATGTAGGCTTGATTTGCTTTCCCATGAATTTTCTTTTTCCTTAGTTTTATTGATTTTGCTTTTACCTTTGAGTTCATACTCTCTTGTCTCTCAGAATAATTGACAAATACCTTTACTTAGGAGATGGTACTTAGGATACTGTCAACGATATATAACATTTCTTATCTTCTTTAGAATCAACAATCCTTGTTACAGGCACCAAAGGCTAGTCCTGAGTCTACAACTCTATCACCTGAAGAGAATCCGAGTTCTACATTAAATATACCACCTATTTTGTAAATATTTTATTAACTTTGGTAGCTTTTGTGATTCTTAAAATGTTGTATTAGTTTTTCTACATTTTTATACTGTATGATAATTGACGTTTGTCTTCATTGTGATTTAGTGTTAAGACATTCTTTGTAAAACATATTATTAGCAGAGTTGTAAGAATAATTTTTTGGTAATTAATGTGAGAGGTTTAGTTCTGAGGTTCCACATGAAAATAAAGAGGGTGGGGAGGTTCTGGTGCTGACCTCCCACCCCGTCTTGCCTACTGACATTTCAGACATGTTGAAAACATTTTATCTGCTTAAAATAATGTTAATTTACAATTTGTTTACTACTTAACTGTGTGAAATATACTATTAAACTGATTTCAACTTTAAGGATTAGTGATTTTAAATATAACAACAATTAATTTTTGGCATGAATTTGGGAAACTCACCTCAAAAAAAAAAAATGAATGCTAGCTACTTGCCTGGTGCCATATCTAGAAAAAAATTTGAATGATAGAAGTTTAAAAGTTTGAAAGGTAACCATTAAACATGTCAATAATTCTGCATTTTTATCTTCAGTGTAATAGGATTCCAGGATGTTTACTTGAGTCTGAAATTCACAATGGTGTATGGCAGTTAACTTGATACTTTTTTTTTCCTGAGATTGTTCATTAATTCTTGCATATATTATATATGTGTGCATTCTTGTATATATTATAAGGTAGCTTATAAAGTTTAAAAGGGAAAAAATGAAAAATTTTCTTCAAGACTTTGTTAAAATCTTTTAATTTGTGCTCAAAGATAATGTTTTTTCTGAAAGTATACTGTGACACTATGAATGGGGAACCACGGAACCAAAACTACAATTGCCTTTTTTTAAATTCTTTTATAAGTATTGCATTTATTGTAGGTCCTTATTCTCAGTATTAACTAATCCTTGTGTTTTTTTTTATAATTATAGTAAGTTTAAGATTATAATGTTTCTTTAAAAAATGCTTTTATGGAAGCATTTGACATAAAAAAAATAGTATTAAAATTTCTACTTTTGTAATTACAGTAGTTAAGTTTGTTGAAGTTACTAAGTACTTTTGTATTGAACTCTAAATTCATGGTATCTTATAAATGACTTTCTCTTCTTATACTAAAGCAGTTTAATAAGTATAAATTGTTGCCTTAAAATGTATGCTGGTTAAGTTTGTGCCATATAACCAAATTTAATACTTTTCCCTTTTCTTACATCACTAGTCTATAAAAAATTATATTAAATACAGAGACGTATCTAAATGGTTTTGGGGTTAACACATTCTTCAATATTCCTGAAAAATAAAATTTCATTGTGTCGTATAAAATGACGAAATTACATGTATAATTTGTCATTATATAAATCATTAAATAGTTTTAATTTATTTTTTTTATTATGCTTTTCCCCTGCAACCCTTGTTTGGTGGAACATCAACAAAGAACAGAGCCTTGTCACAAATAGAGATATTTATTTACTAATTAACACCTCTGAAACAAATTTGGATACGTTCCTGATACTTTATTGTTCTACCAGTGTAATTATATTATTCATGACAAGTTATTTGACAAATGTATCTTCTGGAATGTGTATTTGTGCTTGTGAGTGAAGGCAAGGTCAGTGGCCTGATCACTGGCAGAACTAATTGTTGTCTCTTGTCACACTGGTTGGTCATCCAACTGCTTCCTCTTTACCTCTGCTGTCGCATTTGAAACAGTCTTGGCCTTCACAGCATCCCGAGATAACTGTCTGGAGGTAAGTGCTTTCCATTCATTACCTTTTAGACAGATTTAGAATTTAAAATTCTGTTGAACTCTGATGTAATGTTCCCCTCTCACTTTACCGCATGGGATCGTTTGAAATTTACCAGTCCCGAATTATACGCAATGCACCGAATAATTCGAGTTAATTTGGGATCGGATCAATCAAGTGTGCGGAAATTCGGATGATTTAAATGGTAGCTTGGGAATTGAAGAAGAAAGACATACGCAGAGATGACGATTTAATTGATAAAATTGAATAATTAAGTGCTGTTCGTGTTTGTGGGACCACATTGTTTGAAATACTGGTGCTGTAAGAACCTTATGCAAGTTTCTTTGTATCTGATCAAAAGAATGTCATTTTTTCGTATATTGATTTTTCTTCGAAATTGATTCTCCACTAGGATGTCCATTAAATTATATAGTGTATATTTTTTCCTCGCATTGGTCGATAAAAGATCTCGGGTCCGGCACTAGCGTTCCATGGCAATAATTCATATTATGCTTCAAGGAAGACAAATCCTAATCAACTCATTCCCTATCTTATTCGAGGATTCCATTTTTGCTCTTATCTTTCTACATAACGGTCCATCCCAATTCTTCAGCAATTGCGGATAAGTTTCAAGCTGTAGTAATGAACTTTTCTAGGTATTATTATTCTAACGGTGACAGTTGAATTATCATGTAGCATTGGCGCATTCCCGCCTGACTTCATGAAAGACTAAATAGTAAGTAATGTCGAAAGCAGTTAAATCAGAGAAAGTTAACAATAGAAAGATCCACCACTTCGAATTTTTCACATCCTAGTTGTATATTTGGTACGACTATGATGTAGGCTCGGTGCCTACTTAATTTGATTGAAAATTAAATTGTATCAATTATTTCCAAATTGTATTCTCGGAAAATAAAATACCATTATTAAAATAATAATTATTGCGTTAACTACTTATTATGTTTCTAAACATGAAAAAAATTAAGCGTTTGACATAATTCAGTGTTTCTATTGAACAGAAAAATAATTGTTTGGTAAATTTTCCCAACAGCGAAGTGTTCCGTGTCCGATTAGGTATAGTATTTCATGCCTATTGCGATGATGTGGAATCTATGCACTTTTAGGATGACTACTCGATTATTTCGGGACAGTCCCAAAAATGAGAATGGAATCCCGAGTTCTTACAATCGTCACCATTATTAATAATAAATGAATTTCCAATAGCACAAATTTTTACTACGATTTACTGTTCCTTTGGAATGTTGGTGTTTTTTCTTTACTTTAATTTTGATCTTATTGTTAGTTGGACCGGGTTCACATTCTTCATTCGGCCTTTCGCTTCATAATAGTGCCCAAGGTACCCTCTGGGAACTCAGGATTCTACCCCGTCTTCCCCCCACCCTGCTAAAAACGTCAGACGAGTCACAAATCACACGTTGAAAATTCGCGGTACAATAATTTCAAATTTTCGTTGGAGGGTGGGAGAGACGAGCATGATGATCATTAGTGTTTTCTAAATTTTCTGTTTGGTATTATCAGAAAACATAAATCCTATATGCTAATTATGTGAAGAATATATGTTGCACATTTATATAATTTGTATTTCATTTAATATGCTCATGATATGTGTTTAATTAGATGATCTACGTGATATAACCTAAATTCTAAGGAACCTATGATTAATTTTCTTGTAATGAATTGACTGACTTTGTGAAGACTCACTGCATTTTTGACCATCCTCACAACAGAAACTGATGATAAGTATATCCTGTAACAAATTTCATATCCTTGACTTCATTAATAATACATTATAAAATTGTATGTTTACTACTATTTTTGGATTTGTCTCTTCCATATCTAACCTATCACTATATTGATAACTACTGCTGTTTGGATGGACTTTTAATTTTGAATAATCTTCATCTTGTCCAGGACAACTGAGTGAATCATGATCAATTCATTTAGTAAACAATTAATTAGGAATTACAGAGATCAGATTCCAAAATTGTTGGGAGGGAGGAACAATTGTCCCCCTCAAACAATGCCCCTTCCCTTGTGTTACCCTTATCTGGAAAGTTTCTTCTCTGTTTATGACATAGTTAAAACTTATGGAGTTATTAGCATAATATTTAGAAACTAATTTAATAGAAATTGTTACTTTATATTGCATGGGAACGTGTTGCGGAATGCATTCAATTATAAACCCTCCTCTCCTTGCTCTTCCTGAAATCTCAAAATTTAGGTGTGGAAAGGTGATCATCCTACTTATTGTTAAGTAATGCATGGGATGTGATCATTTCTTGTGCTTGAGACAAGAGGAGTGATTATTTGGATAGAAGAAAGTCTTTACTATTAATGATACTTCTTGTTGTTCCAAAATATTTAAGTTTCTTTACTTGTATATAATTACAGTAGCCATAAATGGGGCAGTCTTGATGACTAGGGAACATGATTTACATCAGATTTCAAGTTACTCTCATGTTGATACTGTTATCTTCTTGGATATTAACAATACCTAGGAAAAACTACTTTTAAACGATGCATACAAGGTATTTCCACCAAAATTGCTTTCTCTCTGAAATTATTTATTTTTAATAAGTGCATTTACTTCATTGTCATTGTTTGTCTCCATCCCCAATGAAAAATTATTGATTGAAAAGAGTACTTTTAATATTGTTTGTTTGAAAGAGTTGGTTGCTTAATCAATCATCTTATTAAATATTAAAAGTTTAGCCAGATTGGATGTGTAAAATTGAGCAGATACAGCTCTTTTTTAAGCAATTGTGTTGTTTTAAAATCTTATTTAAAATAAAAAGTAGTGTTGTATAGTGTAGTGAAAATGAGTTGTATATGTACATGTATGTATTGTTTATAGTATAGTATTTGTATAGTATAAATGTTAAGTATAGATGAGTGAGCTTCAATTTATTATGTCGTGTTTGTCAAAATTAAATTGAAAGTTTTTAAAATAAAGAAAGAAAAAGGAGTGTTTAATAAAATTGTAAAATTTCTAGACTTTTATCAAATGGAACATTTTTCATTCACTATCTCTGCCATTTATGTTCCTTTTTATTTGCACAACTGTGTTCACGTGTTTGACCCATGTATGACTTTTACTTACCAAACCAAACACTAGTTGAGATTAACATTTTTTTTCAGGTGTATGAAAATGCTTTGGAGGATTTGTGTTGTCCTGCTATTGTCTACATCTCTTGTAGCAGAATGGGTGAAAATCCCGGTTCTGGATCCTGAAAAGCATGAGTCAATGGATGATTCCTCTGATCCGGCCTTGAAGGGCTCCTCCCTGCTTGAACGGGGCTCCACGGATCACAAGACCTTGAATCCAAGTCCTTTCAACTCAAGAATTCTTGATTTGGAAAATTTGGAACAGAATGAGGGAATTGTTAAAGAAGAGGATTTGGATGAAGAATCCGTACCTTCTATTAATTATAACTCCACCAATGACAGTTTCATGCAGTCAGTGATGAATAATTCTCAGAAAGTGGAAGAGATTAAAATGGAATTTCCATCATTTCCAAATAATTTATTTCTCCCTTCTGAGTTTCTGAGGAATATCCATCGAACACTTCTATATCAAGCACCCATTTCCAACCAAGGGAAAGTGACTTTCTTGGAAAATTTAAAACTAAAATTGTACTCCTACATTAGTAAGTATTTCGTTCTGATAAGTTAAAGCTATGAATCTGTTTTCTTTGTCTCTTATGAAAGGCAAATTGTGAACAACCAATTGTGTCTGGACTGTCTTTCACAGTGGCCCTGGTTTACAAATTTTTATATCGAACTAAATGTCCTTCTGGAAAGTGTTTCTAAGAATTGTTTAGCCTATGGGTCATTAACTCAAATGTATTGCACCAAGTGGGGTCTAATTTGAAAACTCAAAAATAAATAAAGTTTGATGATTTCCTTTTATTGATTGTAATATTTATATGATACGATATGTAATACAAAACAAACAATAGTGATTTGAAGGTTTTATCTGTAACTAATGAAAACTTTTCAGAACCAAAAGTGGCATTGTTTTGGGACTTAAAAGGCAGAGAAGGTAGAATGGACAAAGGCATGACTTTTCCTTCCATGGATGGTGCTTTAATGACCATTAGTTTTCTTCTTTTTGCTGTATTTCTTATAAAATTAGTACAGGTTAGTTCTCAACAGACCTTCTTGCTGTACACACTATTTCTCCTTCACATTTCATGTTCCTTCCTTCTTCCAGCAATTGATCCAACAAGTTCAAGATAAAGCGAATGCACAAGCCATGCTTATGACTGGAGCAACACCTGTTGTTCCTGCTATGCCAGCTGTCCCAGCTACAGGACGACGCAAGAGAGAAATTCCAGTAGATGTGTATGCTGCTGCTCAACTTTTCCATTTGATAGAAAAGTTTCATGCAAACAGCTGAATGTACTAAGTTAAAGAATCAGCTGTTCACTCCTTAACAGTTCTCTTCATATTGTTTTCACTTATGTTATAGGTCAGTTTTATTAATATTTGATCTCTCTCTCTCTCTGTAGTGCTAATTTAATGTATTATGTGAACGTGTACTGAAAATTAAATTGACAGATTTGTTGATTATGTTGTGAAGTTATGAAATTTGAGGTGGAAATTTCCCAAAAATATCACACCTCAATATTTTTGAAATCCAGAGGCTGTTCGATAAATCACTACACAGACTAAAGACTTATGATATATTTTTAAGTTTGTTTAGACTTAAAACTCAATTTTAGAATTTAGACTTCATCCCAGTGTCCAAAATCTGACAACATGTTTTTATGACAATCGTGTAATTATACAATCATGACAATCGAGTAATAATATTTTTCCTGGCAGCCATTTTTTTAAATTCAGAAAAATATTTAAATCTGTGGTAAGTGCTCTGGTTAATAGATTTGACATTTGCTTGTAGCATTTATCGATTAAATTTGTTTTCTAGTTTCGAAGGTTCGTGCAGTATCCTGAGCAAAGAGGATTTTCAATTTTACAAAATATTGTTTCATTTGGTTCAGTAATGATTCATATTTTCTGTTAATTGTTTTGTTCTTTTTTAAGTTATCTTTGGAGGTTGTGTTTGGGTGCCAGAATTTTTCCTACTAGTGTTACTTTTATGTTTTTTTAATGCAAATAATATTCAATTTATCAAAAGTTCTAACATTAGTAATTGTTCTTGCCAAAATTATGTGACTAGTCATTGCAGATTTCAACATTTCTGTTGTAAATAATATAAGAAGGGAATTCCAAAGCCAAGTGTTGATGACCTCTGTGAATAGAGGAAACTCCTTGCAATATTTTCCACTAGGTGAAGATTTTAGGAAATTTAACTTATTAATCTACTTTATGTTATCATTTCATTCTCGAGTCATCTACTTCGATACTTTTCTATAATTTTGTTTGTAGTGAACTTTGGAGGGGGTCTAGCACGTCCAGTGTCACATCAGCTCATACAGAGTTGAACTCCTTGTCATCGAACATTTCCCAAATTGAAGCAGCAGACTTGCCCAAATGTTTTATTGGTCATCTTGTTTTTTAAAAGAAAGTTTTATTATTTATTTATTTAAAAAATCTATCTAAACATATTGAGGTCATGGCCAGTATGCCATGAGACTCTTACCATTTACCACATGTTTAATGAGAGGCATTGGGAAGGATTAGGTTGTGAAGAATTGAAAGGTACCAGAAAATGAGAAAAATCTCCCCTACTCTAGCAGTGTTGGATCAAATCATCTTTTTTCTGCTATGTAGGGGATAGAGAATGAGGTGTATTGTGCAAAATATCTTTGACATGTACTTTAAAAATTCACACTACTGTCAATTCAAGTTAGCATTGGATCTAACTGTGGGAGTAGCATGAAAGAAACTTAATGGACGATGTATTTTTTAGAGTCACATGTGAAAAGTTAGAAATATTGTTTATTTTTTTAATTTTTATATTATGACTTATCATGAGGTTAGGGCCATGAATCTTTCTTTGCCACTTAACCATGCTTTTAGGTGAAGGAATTAAGAAGGTGCACTGTTGGGTTGTTGTGAAACTTTGTACCAAACCAACATTTGTATAGGATGAGTGAGGATAGCCCCATCGGAAAACCTCAGCCAGTTCGGCTCCATTGGGAAATTGACCCTCAGCTATTTCCAACTCAACAGCATGTTGGGAATGAAGAAACCACTATTACACCATCACTGTTGGAACATTAGCTTTTGTTGCATTGTTTCTTAGTTGGCCTTGACTTATCGAGCAATTCTCATTCTAGTCTCATTGTACGTTTTTATGAAACACCAAATTATAATTTTGTGTGTCAAAATAAATATTTATCATCATTTTGTCTTTTATTTTGTGTAATTTATATTCAGTATAATATTATATTGATAGTATAATATTATGTGATGATTTATTGAATTTGTGAAGTTCCTGATTTACAAATTATTAAGTTTTCAACAAAATTAAATCTTAAGTTGGCAAATGAGTATTTCCAAAAACTGACACTAGTGAGACATGTAGTATGAAACCCAGTACTTTTATATTTTGAAAAGTGTTGTTTTTTTTCTTCATAAGTTCTCAGGGTTTTGCTCTACCTTTTTAGATGGTTTATACTAAAAAGAACTCCTTTTCACCACAACCATATGAATTTACTTGATACAAATGATTGTATATACCTTCCAACATTCAAAGTATAATTGAAGGATTGCTTATAAGTGTAGTATCATTTTTCTTGAAATTTTGTTCATATCCAAAATTAAACTAATTTAAATCTTTTACTTGCATCATACAAAATAGTTTGCATTAAGATGGATCCAGTATATGAATTATTACGATCGCTTAGGTCAAGGATGTTAGTGTGAATGAAATTTGTGTTAGGAAGCATCTCTGGATCAAGATTTCTCTGAGCAAAGAATTGGTGATATAGCGAGGAAGATAGCCAGATTCCGATATTTTACAGGCTATAGTTTTCTAAAGCTGGTATGTCCTTCGGCTTGATACATCTGCACTACTGAATAGTTTTGAACTCTCTTGATATAGTGAATAAATGATATCCATGTGGAAAGTAAATGAATTAATGGCTGAGATATAATTTTCCGACCATAACGCCAAACTTAAAAAACAATTTAGCTGCTTTTGATAATATATTCCAAATTATATTTTAATATACTCCAAGTAATGTAACTTTGCCGAAAATTATGCAATATGGCTACCTAACACAAATTGCCAACACCTACGATCTAAGAAATATCCGAATACATATTAATAGTAGTCACTAAAGCGACTATTTACTGTAAAGAAATACAAGTTTATAACACAACAATCTAACACAAGGTAATATTTGTTCCACTCGCTCGATGCAGAAGGAACAGAATAGCGCCTCAAAAGCAAGTGAATTGAATTGATGGCCCATATTGGCAATGGACTTTAGTTTTGAGAAGTTCGAATGCCCTGCCAACACAACGCGAGGTACAAATATTACTCTTATGGACGATGAAGGCTACATTGAGTGCAAGTTCTGTAACAACATCAAGCCAGTTAGACTGACAATAAATAAATAATTTATTGATAAATAAATAATTTATTGTCAAGAGCTGTTGCAAACTACCTATGACTACATTAAGGGAAATAAAGCAATTTACTGCGACTAATATGCATGTTTCCATTCATGTTTTTTTTCCTAATTTGAATTTCTCGAGGCAAAGTTACATGACTTTGAGTACACATATGGTATTTCGTATGAAGATCAAAGATAAAAACATTTTAGAGCACGTGCATCTACAACTGCCCCACCGGTGGCAGAAAATTTGTATTTTTCACATTAATGTCCCAGTTCATATAGCTGTGACTACTGAAAATCAATCCTTCCTTCCTCTATCCAGCTCCTCCTAGTATCAATAACTCTATTACTAACCCCTTCACTTGGGCCAAGTGTTACAAACGAATAGCCATTCGTAGTAATCATAGACAGTATACAGGGGGGACTCGTGTGTTTCAACGAACGTGGAGAAGGTAAAAATGAATAGGATTCTTTTTTGGACACGCTTCAGATTCACAAACTTACATTTATTACAAATAACATATACATATATTTTCCTAAATCTACAAAAGCAGAATTACAGAATTGATCCTGGTTTTTGCAATGTTGAAGTCAGTTGTGGGCAACTAACGCTCCGAGAACACTTTCTACGGAGTTTGAATACATTTAAACATAAACAATACTTTATGAAATATCCCCTTTAGTACCCCTTTCTCAATTTAAACAGAATTACAAGTGGTGATAAACAAAATTGAAGTGCGATTGTATGTAATCTGCACGAAAACAAAAAGCCCTTTGACTCAAGTTTTTGAGAACATCCTCCCGACATCAACTAAATAGTTGCATACAAAACTACCTGCTGTTTAGTTTAAAGTAGGTTTTTAAAAACCATATAATGCATGCAGGATTTATAATCCATCAGAATGATTTCTGATGTGGTCCTCCCTTTACGAGGAATAATAATTGTACGTTGGAATTGCTTCCTTGTCGTACTTTATGAAGAATTATACTTGTACGTTGGAATAGTTTCCTTGTCGTGCTGTTACGGCTGCCTGCGGATGTCTGGCCGAGGCCTTCTGTCGGAATGTAGAGTGGTCCCAGTTCGGTCTTGTAGCTTTGGTGAGCATGTGGCTGTAACTAGAAAATACTTATGAACATCTGTATTCGAAGTCGCTTTGCTATGAGCGTCGCACTATTCACTGTATAGCACAACAGGTAAATGATTTCTATAAAGAAATCATGGTCCAAAAAGTTATCAATGAAACGTATGTTTCATAATATCACACGCGGCGTAGGGAGTGGTCCTCCCTGTACGAGGAATGATACTTGTACGTTGAGCTTCGTAACGCGAAGAACGGAATGGATTATTTTTGCCCGTAGGCGAATGGTGGCCTTGAGGCGCTAAGTTGCCCGAAGGCGAATAATGTTGAGAGTCCATAAACGGTAGAGTCACAATAGGTAGACTTGATCAGGTTTCAGAGTGTCATCACGATACGGCGACGCACTCGCGGAGTAACATCGTACACTAATGGATAATTGGACGTTGAGCGTAGCCGTATATATAGCTGTACACAGAACGTGCATATGGAGTGCGTTCAATGATCCTATGCCAATGATCACACGTACATAGTGAGTGTGTTTAATGATTCTATATCATGGAACGTGCAAGGTACTTGCACCGAGCGTCTATATACAAAGAATGTTTATATACACACGTAATATTTATAAACAAACAATAAATAACACAATTCTCATGAAATATAAATAATAAAAAAGTACATAATAAATGAGAATGTGTAAATAAACCCCTTACAAACGTTTGGTTTGTAACACCAAGTTGTTGGTAAACCCAGCTAACCGGCCCACCTACCACTCAACTTCTTACTCCTTTCGCTCCATGTAGGTAAGCTTCAATAGCACGCTACATTTCCCGTTTACAAATACAACAGTATAGTCTACAACAAACATATGATGCGCTTAATACGAAATATGGATGATATTCACTCATCCGTTTAGCTACAATCGGTGCGCACAAATGTACAGACGGACGTCGTATGAGGGACACTAAATACAAATATTTCCGTCAAAATCTCGTGATTGTTTTTCTCGGTCACTTTACTGTCTTTATACCACATATATGAAAAAGTAAAAAGAATGTTCATCACCCATATCCATTTTACTGAAAGAATAAATTTAAATGGGATTAAAATACATAATTAGGTTTTAAATTATATTTTAGCTGCTGAAAATTAGGAACGCAGCAGAATAAAGTTTGAATTTTTTAAATTTCCAAGAGTCATACTCAGATTCCATATATATTCAGATTCATATGCACTGAACTCAGATTTCGAGGTTTCTTACGATCAAATTATTTAATAGGATAAGCACCTTAGATACATGTCCCCTACCCCAACATGTAAGATATAAAAAGAAACTTTTTATATTAGAAAGAATAAAATAAATAAATATTATAATAAAAAGAAACTTTTTATCTTATCTAGGAATTTTTGTTTAATTTTTTGAATCCGCCTCTCCCTTAGGACTCTTGATCGGAATTGATAGGATGGTCCCTTACTTGCTTCCGGAGAGTAAATTAGTTTATTGTCCTCCACGTGGTCATACGAAGTTTTTACTGCATTTTTGACAATAAATTTATATTGAAGAGGGCAAGGCAACTAGAAGATTTGTCATTCGATTTTAAGAAGCGTACTTCAGGAAAGTCCTCAAGAAAAATGTTGCATTATTTATAACGAGGATAGGTGTACGGGACTGCAAATGTTCGTGAACTTAATTTATATTAAAGGGATACTATAACGTACAATTCGAGAAACGACAGTTTTTATTTCACCCCTGTTCTTACCTTAAACCCAATGCAGTAACGCTTGATGCTTTCTCAGACTGCGGTTCACAAGATCTTCTACCCTTGCACATCGCTTTAGTAATTTTAATTGTTACATTATTTTTAATTGTTTGGCAAAGTTCTATCCACTCGTCATATCTAACAGTTCCATTCAGCAATCATTCCAATATAGACCTTGTACAGAGTTTGTTTCTTACATAAATCTATTGTTAACACAGTAGCAATGTCAACACAAATCGGATAAATAACTATAACAACAACCCACAAGATCCCGAACGACAAAACGTGAAAAAAGAGACGAGATACAAAATTGAGTTCCGACCTTGCTGACGCACAGTAAACTAAAACATTGGAGGCAAAAATGCAATGTATCTTCAGTGCAAAGAACAATGAAATGCTATTTTCTAGATCGGCCGTCAATTGTGAAATCTTATCATTGAAAGATAGAGGCAGGTATCTGTTGTCACTTCGTTTGCGAGTGTGTGATGAGTCTTCCTGTCTTTTGATACACACGAGGTGACCTTCCAGACCTTATACCACCCTCGCACCTGCTTCTTCAGCGGTCTCGATAGATCTCTGCACGGGTGACGTTTTACGATTTACTCATCAGTTTCTAATATGAATTGAAATTATTTATCATGTTAAAATGTCCGTTAAGTTTTAAAATGAATATATTGTTTTGATTTTCAATTTAATGAGCGCTATTTTTATAAGTATTTTTATTTTTTAACTATTCAATATTCTAAACTCCCCAGAAACTTCCATTTTTCAACCCTACCCTCCAAAAAAAAAATTGAATGACACAGTTCGCGTCACAATCTATGGGTATCCCCGCATAACTGATTATTCTACGAGGATATTATGAGAGGGTCTTGTCACGTGCGTCGGGAATGTAAGCGCCAAGTCGCTAAGAAAGCAGGTTGACGTCACAACCGCTGCACAGATTGTAGAAGGTACAGATAAGCCCAATGGTTACCTTATCTGTACCCCAGCGCGCCACGGGGAAGAAACAGAACTATCGTCAAAACTACGCGCAACCCCCCTCCCCTTTCCGTCGTGCGGGCAATTCAATTAATTTCTCGTATTTACTCCCACTTCATAGCAATTCACATTTGTTGTTTCCCTGCAGGGTCTTATAACAGTTTTTCGCTCAAAATAATAAAATCAACACTTGTCTATTTTTACTACATTCATGCTTCAGATAGATTCGGAAATGGATAGAAAGTTTGGAAATCATTAGTAAGGAAATAGTAAAGAAATTCACAATAATACTTTTGCAACATTTTCTTTCATATTTGTGAGGCAAAATTACGTGTTCCATGAACACTTGCATGTTATTTTGAATACATTTTGAGTTTTCATTCTTTGGTATTGTAAGTCATAAATTGATACATATAACTATGGGGGAGAAATATCAATACAATAAAAACTCTTGCAACAGTTTGGCAAAAACGTTTTGACTGATTAAACTGACAATTATCTGCTAGTGAACAAACATTGAAAATAACATTCTGATCTGACAACTTTCAATTTTTTAACTGAAATATTTGATTCTTTTGACCCAACAATTTTTATCTTTCTGTTTGTATTGTTCTAGGACAAGATTTTAGCTAAATAGTAGTACCATTCTCCACGTATGGTTAAATATAAATTTATGAATAGCATTCCACAAATGAGAGCTCATCCATTGCAGATATAAACAATCCTTCACTTAATTAACTTTATAATTAGTTACAATAGAAGCTGCTACATTAAAGCAATAGATAATCAAAATCAACAAATCAAACTGCATCAACCTCAAACACAATTCAAATTCATTATTAAGATAGAACATTCAATGGCAGTAAGTATTCACATAAGTAGATAAGGCCAACTAATAATATTGATATATACCAGTGTACACAATGTCCTGACATGTTTAGAAATAAAACTTTTAAGAAGTCAAAATGTCTATAACACTTAAAAAGTGCAACTATTTTACAAAAAATAAATAATCTTATATTAATAGCTGCAAAGTACAATATTCTTACACAACTTCTAGTCTAATAAATGCATGCCTTCCAACTTTGTTCCAAATTATAATGTCTGGCAAACACTTATAAATTTTTAAACAATTACATCATAATCATTAAGAAATAAATTTTAACATTGCTGTACAAAAAATTACGTTGCACTGTAAATGGTTTCACATTCAAATCACTGTGTTTCAAAACAAATTAAACACTATACATTCCTTCTAACATTATCATTTACATACTTTGGTAACTTACTACTCCATTAAATCTTTATAAAAAAAAACAACCCAATTTCTTACCTGCTATTCAATTTCAGTTACCAATTTTAATATGCACTGACTCAACATTTTAAATAGATATCAATAAAATATTTTGGCATATAAATTAATCTAACTTATAAACATGACTTCACAAAATAATTCATCTATTTCATATTGTCTTTGTCATTCCTTCACTATATAGCAATTTCCTCAAGTTACAAGTAAATGAGTAAAGGAAAGATGACCAAGTTATCTTCAAAATGTACATAAAATTTTATTACACTTTTACCAAACCTTTCTAGTGAAGCTCTCTTTTATTGAAATATTTGTTCTCTTAATGTAAGAAAAAATATACATCGTACAGAATAATGTCATGATAAACTTTTTAACCACAGTGTCATGCTCTGTGTGTAGATTCAATTTCAAGAACACGACTTGCTTATTCAAATTCTCCAACAAAGTTTTTAAAATATTACCACACTTTAAATCTACTTGATGTATTACTTCAGAAACCCTGACAACAACACCAAGCATACATGGAGATAGGACTTTCAGAGGCTGTTGGTTGCCTCTATATTCTTTAAAAATGGTAAACAATGCCTTTGGGTCCAATCTTATTTCTGAAGTATCACATAGTACAGTTGTCAAATTTTCCCAGAATCCTATGCACTATATGCAAATGCAATGTAATACAATGCATTTTCACAAGCAAAATTTGCATATGCCACATCTTCGGAAGACAACTTATGTTCCAATGTGGAAGAAGAAAGTAATTCATTTTCAATTGGTGGGTCATCTACAAAAACAGAACTGTTCTCTGTAACTGAGGAATCGCCTACATCGGCAAAAAATTCAAAGAGGTCATCTTCCCCCACTTGATGCACACATTGAATTTAAAATTATGGCAGAATATTTTGCTGAATTGGAGGATTGCGATGCATGTAACATGTTTGCAGAAATAGCTCTTTGACATGTTATTAATTGCATGAAATCAGGAGAATTATCAAACCCTCTTTTTGCTCTAACAATACTAAAGGTGTTTTCAAGGACATCTTGATTGAACCTTCGCATTAATACAAACTTCTGATTACCCAACTATTCCTTGCAAATACCAATGCCCGCTGTAAGAGTGATGAGCCAGCCATTCTTACAGTGCACGTATACACATTTACCTTTTTCATTCACAAACTCCCATAAAGAAACAAATTCCAACATATCTTCCCAGAATTGCAAATGACTTGATGTTGCTGTCACAGCATAGAGCAGATCTTTTTTTGCAGACAAATGACTAAATGCAATTATAATAGTATGGTTGCTTCATTTGGGTCTTCAACTGAAGCTAGAATGGCAGTATTGTCAGCATATGTTCCAGTTAGGCTATTGTGGCCTTGAGGTGAGTCAGGTATGAAGAGAATATATAGGATTGGGCCTAATACACCACCTTGAGGGACTCCTGATTCAATTTCATGGATGAAACATCTGTATTGAATTTTATTTGGAAGTATCTGTTTCACACATATGATTTGAAGAGATTAAACCACAGGAGAGGTAGATATTTTTTAATTTTGAATAGTAGTCCCGTATGTCATACAGTGTCGAAGGCTTGGCTTATGTCAACTATATTAAGGGATTCAAAATTAATACTGGCATCAATTTTTTGTTAAAATGGACAAATTTAACACTGGAGTTAACGAAAGTAATACGATGAGCAGGGGTGGAAACAGACTAATATTTTAGGGGGTCATAACAAAAGAATATAGTCTTAGGCATAGTAAGTACCAAAAAACATCCCAACCTCAAAAAAAAATAAATGAAAATTCTAAAGCAAATTATAAGTTTAGGTCATGTAAGTGCTAATTAAGAAAAATGTCTCTTCAGTGACGTCCTAATTTTGTGACTATTTTAATTTTTTGTAAGGTAGGGGAAAGTGATAGATGAAAAACATTGTGATTAAAGATGGAAAAAATTTATTCACCTTTTCAAGGTACAGAAACAATTGATTTTTCGAGAACAAGAACAAAATTGCAGGTGTTATATGACGCTGAAACTGCGGTTTAAAAAAAAGAAGTACAAGTGCTGTATAATAATAATAAATTTATTGTCAAAAAACAGTACAAATTGCGTATGACAACGTGGAGGACAATAAACTAATTTACTCTCCAGAAGCAAGCAAGAGACCATCCCATGAATTCCGAGCAAGGGCCCTAAGGCAGAGGCGGATTCAAATTTTTTTTGCATAAGTTTCTAGATAAGATAAAAAGTTAGCTGCGAGTTATAATACATGTATAATGTCAATATGTTTGTAATTTAACGCAAATATGTTTGTAAATTTACATGTACAAGTTATTATCGAACTATAGATTATTCTGAGTATAGTGTTTAAAAATCATAAGA
>NNCF01130449.1:82945-111976 GCA_002313205.1 Laupala kohalensis
CTACTGCAATGGTGTGATAAAGTACAAGACGGATTTAACTTTTATTAAAATCAATAAATTCTTTTACGGTGTAGAAGCACTGGCGCAGGAGGTAGTTTTTAACCGCGGATTTGAAGATATTCAATTTCATAATGTCTTTTATATTCTTGGGCAGGGAATTATATAGAACGATTCCCGAATGATATGGTCCCTTTTGGCAAAGAGTGGTTGACACTCTAGGGCGATGAATATTACTACTATTGCGTGTATAGTGTTCGTGAACGAGACTGTTTCGTATAAAGCAAGGGTGGCACTTCAGTAATTCGGTCTTAACAAACACGACCGTTTCATAAATATAAATGCAGGGAAGTGTTAAGATATTTAATTCCTTGAATAAAGGTTTACAAGAGTTTCGGGGGTGAGATTTACAAATTATCCGAACTATCCTCTTCTGAATTCTGAAAGTTTGAATACTCTGACCGGAATTACCCCAGAAGGTAATGCCGTAACGTAAATGGGAGTAAACGTTTGCAAAATATACGCAACGGGAAATACGTGGACTAACTGCGTTAACTAAGATTCGGAATGCGTAACACAATTTGCTTAATTGGGAATTAAGATTGTCAATGTGACAATTCCATTTGAGGTTGTCTTGAATATGGAGACCTAAGAATTTTGTATTTGTAACAGTTTTTAATTGTGTTCCGTTTAAAGAAAGAGAAACCTGGGGTAAAGATTTTGTGATACTATTGTGAAATGACATAGACACTGTTTTGTCAGTGTTTACAATGAGACGATTTGCATGGAACCAAGTCGAAAGGTTAGACAAAACTTTTTGAGCATTGGCGTGTTTACATAGTAAATTAGTGTCATCAGCAAAAAGAACCATTTTGCAATCTGATGTGGATGATGACATGTCGTTCACATACAATAAAAAGAGTATAGGGCCGAGAATTGATCCTTGGGGTACTCCGCAAGTAAGTGGCTTTGTTTCTGAAAGACAACGCTCAAGTATTTTATTTTTAGTATAGGATATTTCTACTTGTTGATATCTATCTTTTAAATAAGAAGTTAGCCATTGATGTGGAAGTCCACGAATGCCTAAAGAATGCAATTTGGTAAGGAGAATTCCGTGATCGATGACATCGAATGCTTTGGATAAGTCAAGAAAAACACCCTGAGGATTTTCTCCACTGTCTAGAGATGTGGTAACATCGTTTAAGAAGGAAAATATGGCGCTTGTAGTGGAAAAGGATTTCCTAAAACCGTGTTGATCGTCAGAGAGAATGTTATATTTTGATAAAAAATCTAGAAGACGCTTATAGAACAATTTTTCTAGGATTTTTGAGAAAGTGGGTAGTAGAGATATTGGTCGGTAATTTCCAATATTAAGTTTGTTTCCTTTCTTGTGTAAAGGTTTCACTTTAGCTCTCTTAAATATTTTAGGAAACACCCCTTCCGATAAAGAACTATTAAAAATATTTATGAGTGGATTTAATATAGCATGGGACGAAAATTTAACAATAAACTCAGGTATATCATCTACGCCTGTTGAAAATTTGTTTTTTAATGAGCTGATGATTCTCATGACTTCACTGGCGTTAGTTTCGGAAGTGAACATAGAATTGGGTATGTGGGTGGATATAATTGGAGGACATTGATTTGGATATATTGAGTTCGTTATTTTACCAACTTCTGAGAAGTGAGAATTAAACAAATTTGCGATGTCCTGAGGATTTGTTACGATTTTGCCATCGTTTAGTAAAGAAACATTTTCTTCGCGGTTTTCAGAAGTTGACGTGTAATTTTTAACAATATTCCACATGGCTTTCATCCGGTTGTTCGATTTTAGTAGATTATACGACTGAAACTGCTCCTCTATATTGAACCCAAAATTGGAATGAATTGTTAATTCTTGAGACAGTGGCTTTGACCGAGTGGACAAATATCCATTTAAACAAAAGATGTTCAAAATTACCTTAACATGAAAAAATATTGAAACATTTACCTTTTTGCAATTTTAATCGAAATGTGCTACATAAATTTTCTAGACAAGATTATAAGACTAAAAAATCAAATTTCTTGATAACACCTTTTCGAAGCACTAACTCTGAGAGCCTGAAAAATGGTCATGAATATTGAAGTATGGGTTTTAAATTAAAACATCTTGTTAATAATCTAACTTCAATTTATATTTCAGTTTCAATGAAGCTCAAACAAGAAACATAACGAACCGTTTAGTCTCTTTGAAAGTACATATTTATATTCTTGGCGCCTCTTCCCTCTTTAGCAATTCTGTGAATAATGGAATGTGACGGTGAATTGACAGTGAGTCCTTCTTCACCAACTGAATGATAAACCGTCTAGCAATAGAGCAGCATGAAAACACACATATTATAAAAAACCTCTTCTATTAGAAAATCGGGCCTATGAAGTATACATGAGAGTCCTACCCAAGAGGAACCCCGCCCAAGTTTACTAAAAATGTTTTAATCTATTTGGATGAATGAGAAATATTATTGATATCGCCTCAATGACTAAGAGTTATGCAAACACATGCGCATGAAGGAAATGTTGACCCCTGAGAGGAAGGAAGGTTGAGAAGGACGTCTCCGGAATGAGAGCTAATTGTAAGCCGATCTTTCTGTTTCGTTGTGAGATTTACAGTGACCCTGGTAGAGCTGAGAATTCGTGGTTGGAACCTGGGTTTGTCAAAATTTTCAGATAGTTTACTCGAAGTCGGAGAATTTCCGTAACCTTCACATGGTCTATAAATCAATTTTGATCCTGAAATGCTCTTAATAGTTTCAATTTGGTGCAGTCATTTTTTTCTTTTTGTTTAGCAAAATAATTCTTCCATTAATACTTGAGGGAAGAGGGGTCCTTCAGTCCCCCAAAGCCTCCCCACCTCGTAGGTGCGAGCTTGCGCTAAAACACAATCGCCGTTCACAAATCATGAACCTCCAAAGACGACTCTCTTAATTCCCATGAGCGTATCATGTCATTCGCATCAACGTCTCACAACCATAAT
Organism: Laupala kohalensis; assembly: GCA_002313205.1. Taxonomy (NCBI): domain Eukaryota; kingdom Metazoa; phylum Arthropoda; class Insecta; order Orthoptera; family Trigonidiidae; genus Laupala; species Laupala kohalensis. Next base: position 85,956 of record NNCF01130449.1, read on the forward strand.
GGCACCACCGTCGCCGCCACTACAACTTTGTCAAACTGGATATGGCGTTGTGCGTTGCTAAATCGTTTCTACAAATATACTGCAGTACTAATTACTGATTAAAAATCGTTCAAATGCGTCAACCTTTTTGAAAATAAAATGCGCTTTTGCGCGACTAGAAATTCATTCTCTATGGGTTTTTACCCTCTTGACCCTCCCCCTTGTATCCGCGCCTGGTGACCGTTCATGTCACCTTCTTCATCGGCATAATATTTGTCGTTAATAGTTGGCGCACGTAGGAAACGAAAAAAAAAGCCGAACAATTTGGGTGGACACGAATGAACAACAATTTTATACCAATCACCACCTTGGAATCCCCCGCACCCGACAAACTGCTCCAGCTGATATCCTGCAAATGCAAGAAGGATTGCAAAGAGAGTTGTTGTAGAAAGGCTGGTTTATTCTGTTCCATACTGTGTGAAAAATGCGAAGGAACATTTTACATATCCTAATACTACTAAGAAAATAGATTATGCTAATAATATCAATACACGTTCAATACTTCAGAATGCTTAATAAATAAATAGAAAGTAAAGTGAATAAAATGTTTGTGGTTTAAATCACACATCATATAAAATTTATTGTCAAAAAGGAGATGCAAAGTGCGCATGGCCGCGTTGGGGATAGAATAAATGAAGTATTTCCATTACTATTTTATTACTTTTATTTCTACTAAAAACACTTATTACTTTGAACGATAAGGAGAAAAAATACAAGCTATTAGTTTTTTCAGCGATTACCTACTCGAAATAATTTGAAATCGTAATACTCGAATACTCGCAATCCTTGGTATTCGTAAAAGCACGAATATGTGGACCACACCACGAACAGGTCATTCGCGAATATTCGCCCATGCTCGGTTTCCTTTGATATGTCTCATACGACCGACTCGCTGTGCGAAAGGGCGAGAACCAGTATTCGTGATGCGACGAATAGCAAGCAACCCATCCACACTATTCGCTATTCGTCGATCGGTTGCTCGGGATTCGCCGAATGACGAATGTGTGGAGCCACCTTCAGATTCTTCCACTACTCTCGGTGGAGAAATTAGGTATACTACTATCAGTGGAAGAGGGGGGTAAGGGGGTTATTGCCTCCTCCCATTGGATCTGAACTCTTACCAGATAAAATTGAAGTTGATATATGGCATACTTTGTAAAAATGTTACCAGATTAATAATTGTTATTGGTTATAATTGTTACTGTTATTAATAATTCCAGATTAATAAAATTAATATCATATTAATGAAACTAATAATACTACGTTAATAACTTTAATAAATAATTGTTATTGTTATTAATAATACCAGATTATTAATTATTTATTTGATGCATTTCATTTAAGGTAATATTTAAAATTTGTGTTGTAAAACCATAATTATGAAACAAAAATAGCCCCCGGTTAGCACCTTGATTCTAAACTAATATTAGTACTATTGTTTTGTAGAAACTAATCATTGCATTAACTGCAAATTTTAATACATGATAGATATGTTCTCTTCTAACAATTTTGTGAAGTTTCATAATTATATATCGATATATAATTTATTTTATTTTTTTGTAAATTTTGTGAGCGTCCGTTAACTTTTTCTTGCGCCCAAAAATTCAGTTGAAAGCACCGTTGGCGTCACCTCACGATCGATTCGAATTTCGTGGTGCTTTACACATTTAAACAAATTGATAATTAGTTTTGAGTTGATTGTTTTCGCGCGAACGGGTTCGACCCTCACGCACGCGCTCTTTTCTTTCGTCGCCTCTGTGGCGCTCAGCTCAAATTGGAGATAGACAACCACTGGTTCTCTATTTTGAATTTCACGGTCCTTTTCCCTATAATAATTTTCTATTTTTTCTGTATGTTTATAATACATTTTTCTACATGGATCAGGAGAGGCAGTCGAACAAACAATTACGTTTGATTACGCTCAAAAGAAAAGGACTTTTCCCGACAGAAAATTATGAAAAATAAATACATCAAAAAGATTTCGAAGAACATTTGGAATTTATAACGCAATTACGTCAAATATGAGATATCATCAACAAAGTATAAAAGAACGATTAAGAAATAAAAGGAGCAACATAAATACAGATCTGCGCTTTTACCTCCTCGGGGGGACGGGGACGGAAATGTAAATTACTCGGCCAAAAGGCAAAAAATGTCGTCTAGAACGGAAAAGAGACAGAGAACCTTGAAATGACAATGTTACAATCAAGGTAGCCGAAAGGTAAAAGAAAAAAAAATGCATTTGATTAGAAGTCAATTTAAGCTGAGAAACACCAAAAATAATATTAAGATTTTGTACTCATTCTCTAAATTTTTATAGCTGTAGAACAATAGCTGAGTTTATTACTAAACACAATTTAAATTCCAAGCATCTTTTTACGTTATCTAAAACGGTGCATACAAGCGCGTTTGTGAGGGAGCCTCCAAAAACACTCCTACCCCAGACCTCTTCAGGAGTAGCTAACGCCATTGGCTGCGCTGGCTAGTCCTCGCAGCCAGTGCGTCTAGAGATGTCTCTAATCATTCGAAATACGCGCGCACTTCAAATATTCCTTGATCGCATCGGAGTAAAAAGTGCAACGATTTAGGTATTTAATTGTAATTGTAATTTATTTTTGTTACGAATAGAGAGTTAGAATTGTCTAATGTTGTTTAACAATAAATGTTTCTATGAAAGCTCATCTTTACTATTCAATTAATATATGAATAAACCTTATAACAAATTGAACTGAGTTTGTACTCTACATAGTAATACAAAATTTCCACATAGTTATGTCCGGAGTTCAAGATCTGAAGTCCTGGGAGTTTTGGTTTAGTAGATTTGTGATTTTGTTGATGACAGCCCGACTCCTGGCGAACCCTATCTCGTTCAAAAATCAACTTTGTTGTTCCGCGATGCGTGAGACGTAAGCGCTCGAACATCGCCTCATCCCTAGTGAGAATGAGACGATAAGATTCTGGAAAATTCCTAAGTTATGAGCTACAGAGTTATTGTATTTAGTTGCTCTGAGCTTGAGTACCGAATGACAACAAACATGACAATGATCAACTCATTAAAATAGGATTTATATGATAATCAATAACCATAAATGTGAATGTGTATTACCTTCATTTACATATCAATCTCTTTTTTTAATTTGTTTATTAAGGTCGCTTTCTAACATCTCGGGTAATAAGAGACCACAAGAAACATTACAGTTACATGGCTAAATTAATTATTACATTGAATGAGAAGAAATAACTGACAACAAACATAAAAACAAAATACATATTGAAAAAAAATAATCAAAAAACAAGAACTTAATGAAATATTAATTAATTTTGAAATAAAGCAAGTTTTAAATTAGTTTGTCAAGTTGTGACGATTTCAAAAGTCGTTGCACCTTCTGGCCTCCACTGAAAGGCGTTTCGAATACATTTAAGGAATGTCTTCGATGCCTGAGTTCAGGGCACTGCAAGATGAAGTGTGGGGTCGACGCTGTTCCTCCACAAAGGGGACAAAGCTCTGGGTCCGTCTTCTTCATCAAATGGGTGTGACTGAGGTTGAAGTGACCAATCCGCAATCTCGTCTCTGCTTCCCAAGGTGAATTTAGGTAAGTGACCTTCTGTAGTTGATTTTCTTACAAGATGTAAATTTCGTAGATTTTGATTTCTATTATAAATCCCATTGTTTTAAAATTGTTGACTGGAATAGTTTCTTAGCATCGTCTAAAGTTCCACAAGTACTATTTCCCAGTAGCGGCGATTTGGAATCAAAAGTGGGGGTGGGTGGGGTAAATATTGACAGTTTTCATTGACATGACATTGTTTGCATATTTCCTGTAAGTACGATTTAAATAAAGGAATAAATCGAAGGAAAGACAATTGGTGATTACGACATCAAGTATGGTGTAATCTTTTTATGACCCATGCTGAGTCGATTTTAATACCTTTACTAACACAAATAATCTGTTGCCTATAGCTTTGAGTGATGAAATTGAATCAGTCAAGATGACGAAGAGCGAGTTATTCTTGTTTTTTGATATCATTTCGATGGCTTTGCTCAAGTTTCACATAGAAACAGAGATGTAGTTCAGCAGACAAAATGAATGAATTTCAAGAGGGTTTGTTAATACAACTGAACATCCAGATCTTCCATTAATTTTCGAGCCATCTGTTTAACATTTAAGGTGATTTTCGTATTTTTGGTATAAATACATTTCTTTTTCATTATTTGAGAATTGTCACATGCACTCATGTTGCCATAATTTTTTGTATGACAATCGAGGTTCTTTGTAAAATTAACAAGAAGTTTGGCCGTAAGTTTCAAATGATGTTTAGTGCCTCAAAGAGAAAAATAATAACCGAAAACCCTTTACCTGTTTTACGTCAGATCGTAGTCCAGCCTCCCCTGAGGTTATGTCCGCACACATCAACGCAATTTCTCCACTTGGTTGTCAGTTATTTAGATCTCGATGCGCAAGATAATATTCCGTTTAGCCTGAAGTGTGCAATGTGGGTTCCTGGAAGGACAACGTTAGATGTTAAGCTACTTTGTGCTCTAGGAGTTAGCAGTCACATGGAAATGCTGCGAAAATCTTCATGGGTGGAAACTTGTTTGCACGCCGCTTGTCTGTTTAATCAGAACAGTAATTAAGCAACATCCCGGAGAATTCGTTGGGGAAAGGATTCGGTATCTGGTGTAATATTCTGATTCAGTACCCTACAAGACCTTCAGGAGTAAAGTAATGAGTATTCGTATACTGATCGCTATTAGATAAAATGAGGAAAGCACATCATTGGCAATAAGTAATGAGTTTTCCTTCATTTTTCAACTCTTAGAAATGCTCATATAAATGTAAATGAAATCAATGATCCCCATAATAAGTAAATAATCTTCTTTAATGACGATGAAATGGACTTAGAGAGCATTTAAGCATGCCAGAAACTCATGGAATTGATTTCTTGAAGTACGGATTAGGTTTACATATAAGTTAAAGTTGTGTTATTTACGATGGCAAAAAGTATGTATGCCGTGAAGGAACCAAAGAAGGAGAAAAAACTGCTCAAAGAGGAATATCTAACAAAAAATTAACAAATATATAAAACAATACAGTCTAAACAATAATCGTTAATAATCTAATAAAATAAAACAATCTAACGTTAAATGTATAAGGAAATTTCTTTCGTTATTTATAACAAAGTATTCTATTATAAAGTAACAGACACATTCATCAATTATTTAATAAAATTAGAATATTAGCTTGAACTAGATATCGAAAACTCAAGTCAAGTTAAGAATTCCCAGTTTAGTCATCAATGAATTAAATCTAGGAAAACATAAAATTTGGTAAAAATTACTAAAAACCTTTTATGGACATGCGAGAAACATAAATCACAGAATATTCTTACACACTAGCCGTCCTTACTTTACAGGTAGATTTGTCGTTCGCATCCCATTTTTAACGGAAAATGACAACGTCGCTCTCCTGGTTTTCCGCGGTAGACCGACTCCCAGATATTTCATGACTCCATGGATCAACTCGCTGTTCTAAGCATTGGAATTCTCGAGAGTCGAAAATCTTTTGTTTGAAGCACCAGCCGAACGCTTGGAATAGTGATCCCTGCCGTCCACCAATGACAGTGAACCTTCTTTAAAGACATCACCGACCTCGGAAGATGCAGCGGCGGATGCAGACTAATGGGGGTCATAAGAAAATAATATAGTCTTGAGCATAACACGTTCCAAAAAACATCCGAATTTAAAATTCTAGAAAAAGAAATTAAAATTTTAAAAGAAATTGTAAGTTTAGGTCATCCAAGTGTTAATTAATACGCGGTTCGTTACAGTAACACCGTACTTTCGAGATTATTTTAAAAGTTTTGAGCGACAGGGGAAAGTGATAGCTGCAAAACGTTTATTCTGTTTAAAGATGCAAAAACTTTATTCAAATTTTTAAAGTACAGAAACATTTAATATTTCAAGGACAAGAACAAAATTACCGGTGAAAGATGGTTTTTGAAAAATGAAGTACAAGTACGACTGGGACTGTTCCTCTCTATCGAACCCAAAATTTGAATGCATCGTTAATTCCTGAGGCATTAGCTTTGGCCGAGTGGGCAAAAATTCATTTAAACAAATAATGTTCAAAATTGCCCTAACATGAAAATAAAATGGAAAAATTTACCTTTTTTTGCAATTTCCATCGAAGCGTGCTACGTAAATTTCCTAGAAAAGATTATAAAACTAAAAAATCCAATTTCTTGATACCAATATTCCAAAGCACTGACTCTAAGAACCCGAAAAATGGTTTATAAATATTGAAATATGGGTTTTAAATTAAAACATCATGTTAATAAATCAAGCTTCGATTTCTTTTTGATTTGATTACGTATCGGTCTCTGGACGAAATATGAAATTTGGAATGGCTCACAGATTGTATCTAATGTTTGAATTCAAACAGCAGTTAAATCGTGTTATTTTTTAAATAGTAATACATAAATTCAGAGAAATTCAGGAAGAGAGCAGATTAGGTATTCTTTAGTTACGTAACTTCATTTTTTTTTATCACGAATTTTGATCAGATATTTCGTGCGAGTTCATGTTAACGCTACAAGAATTACTAATAATTGGATTAAGTACATATATTTAACTTATATGATAAGCCATATAGCAATAGACCAGCATGGAAACATATACATATTATGTAAAACCTCTTCTAATAGAAAATCGGCCCTATGAATTATATATGAGAGTCCTACCCGAGAGAAACCACACCCGAGGGTATTAAAAATGTTTAAATGTATTTGGATGAGTGAGAAATATTCTTGATATCGCCTCAGTGCATAAGAGTTATGCAAACATGTCCGCGTGAAGGAAATGTTGACCACTGAGAGGAAGGTTGAGAAGGCTGGATGGTTATAGCTGTTTAAGTTGTGAGATTTACAAAGAATCTGGTCGAGCGGAGAATTCGTGGCTGGAACCTGGTTTCGTCAAAAATTTCAAGGGATAATAGTTTAATCGGAATCGGAGAATTTGCATAACCTTCATGTATGTCTATAAATCAATTTTGATCATAAAATTATGCTCTAAGTAGTTTCGATTTGGTACAGTTAATTATTTTTCGTTCAACAAAATAATTCTTGAATTTATTCTTGAGTCCCCTCCCCACCCGTGGGTGCACCCCTGCGCTAAAACACATCCACCGTTCATAATTCGTGGTCTTCCGAAGACTCTTTTCCATGAACATGTCATTCACATCAACACCCACTCTATACAACCATAATGGCACCACTATCGCCGCCACTACAGCTTTGTCGTACTGGGTATGTCTCGTTGTGCGTTGCTAAATCGTTTCTACAAATATACTGTAGTACTAATTACTGATTTAAAATCTTTAATATGCGTCAACCTTCTTGAAAATTATAAACGTTTTTGCGCGACTAGAAACTCATTCTTTGTGGGTTTTGAGGGAGGTCCTGACCCCATTGACCCTCCCCTGAACCCGCGCCTGACGATTAGTCACAGGAATTCGGAAGTCGTAGAAGCAAACTGCTACGCTATACAATCACAGTCAATCAACTGGCCAACAACATTCTCTTGAAAGAACAGAATTAATTTCAATTTACTTTATTCTCAACAATTTTAACAATATACAACATAACTCAGTTCAATAACCATTAATAACATCCCCGTTTGTAACATAGTCATTCGGGGATCTCTGTTTCTCCTCTTGAACTTTTACTACATTTCCTTCCCTTTAGGCTAAGTGTCTATTTGCCGCTCAGTTTTAGTAGGTGTCGTTGTTTGTTTCATGTATCGCTGCCTTTATTGTTTCTACTTGGTCCATGTAATGTAAAAAAACTTGAAATATTACTTTTGTTTCTAATAATTTGCTTCTTTCGTTTAATGACGTCAGTCCTAGTCGTTTAATAATCTTGATAGATTGTCCTCTCTCTGGTGTATATATCTCACATTCCCATAAGATATTGTCAGACGTCTCCTGGTCTTGTCTTCAAGTGCGTAGTCCGTCGGTTACCTTTCCAATTCATTTCAAGTAAGTTGCGAAATCGCCATGTCCCGTTATTGTCTCGGCCATATATTGACTCAGTTTTGATCATTTCTATGTCCGTTCTCGGTTAGTTACGTCCGGTATGTATTGATACGATTGCCATCCTTTCGTACTTTTCGTCCATATTATAATCCATGCCTCCAAAAATAGTTGCATAAACCGCTGTCGACCGTTATTTTGTCTCGTCAGTTCTCTGCTCGTCATTATTCTACCTTCCCTCTTCAAAGTTCTTCTGTACTTTACCTTCATTATTTGGAGATATATTGGCTAAACTCCTGTAATTACTTCTAATGCGTTCTAGAAATAGTTTTATAACAATCTCAGGAGGCGTAATCCTTGTAGGGCTCTGAGATTTCTCTCGTAGTGTACATTTATTATCCTATGTTCTCACATAGATATTTCATGGGTCATCATTGCTCGCGATGTTCCACAATAAAAGTGCTTTATGTTCTCAGATATTATCGCATATTTCGAATACCCTGTTCTCATCATTGTATTGTATATTCGCTTAACTTTGGCTACAACCATTCTCAGATGTTCCATAAAGTGCATTTTCTCATCTATTACTATCCCGATATACTTAACTTTTCTTTCTGCTCTTATCATCTTTCCATTAAGTATCACAGTAGGGTTCCTTCGTTGCTCTCTGTAATTGCCAAACCTCACCATTATTGTCTTTGTCTCATATTTGTTATTTTTATCTTTGTGTCTCTTTATCTCATTTATGTAGAGCATTTTCAGCATTTCTCTGCACTTCTAATCAACTGTTCCCCTTCACATGTAGCACTATATCATCTACATATGCGATAACGCCAATACCGTCTTTCCCCAGCGTGTCTATTAAATTATTTACTAGTACATTCCGTAGTACTGGGCCACTGCTGGATCCCTAAGGACAGCATAATCCGATCTTTTTTTACTCTCCACTCCCTTCCTAACTCAACATAAACATGTCAGTCACTTAAATACGCACAATACATATATAATATGTAAGGTGGGACTCGTTTCCTTGCCATACTTTTCCATGCCATTATCAAATGCCCCTTTTATGTATATATATATATATATATATATATATATATATATATATATATATATANTTGATAATGCAGATTGGGGTATAATAATAGAAAGTATGGCAAGGAAACGAGTCCCACCTTACATATTATATATGTATTGTGCGTATTTAAGTGACTGACATGTTTATGTTGAGTTAGGAAGGGAGTGGAGAGTAAAATCAGCCTTGTTTTGGCATTATAAATACGTAGCACGAGAGACAAAGCGGGGGAGGAGTGCCTCCTCACTCTATTAAAGTTAAAAGTCAACCGTTGGGGAGTGCGGGCGTGAAGAATAACGCGCAGTTCGCCGACAAAGGAATCACCAACAACCAAAAGTTTGGAAGCGCGCGATATCCCAAGCTGCGACAAGCCAGGACCCGTCGAAAATATGCTTTATGTTGGTAAAGAAATCGCAGGCAGGCGGGGGTGTGAGTAAAGGACCCAGACGGTCGTACGAATAGGGAGAGTTAGAGGGACATACAGGCACGAAATAAACAAGGGAGGTCGTTGGATTACATACCGTTTCAAAACAGCCGTTGAGAAATGTTCAAAATATACATCCAGAGATTGGCGCAACAAGTAACAAAATGCACTTAAAATTTCCAATCGGATCTGAGGCACAGGAGGGGGAAACCTATCTTATTGGGAGCAGCGGTCATGTGACAATTCAAAATTTGAGAAGTTTAGGAAGTGGAAAGACGGGCATAGTGGGAGGAAGGTCCATGTATACGGCTGCAGAAGCGAAATTCACTCATACAAGATTTTTCGTCAGCTCAGAAAATATTTTTCTTCGACTCATGTGATAATTTTCTTCAGCTCATTCAATGTTTCGCGAGTAGTTTTTCAGATGATTTTGATTTTGACTCAGATTGTTTACTCGATATTTGCTGATAGTTCATAGCTCATATGAGATTTTTGCTCAGATGTTATTATTCGAGTCGGCTGACGTTTGTGTGCTCATGACTGATATTCTCAGTTTTGAGTTTTTCAGCGCATACGATTTTTCGAGGTAAATTTTTAGTTTCTTTTTCGGCGATCATTTTTCGGCTGCAGATTCTAAATCTGATAGTACTTTACGTTATTCGTACGGAGAATCAGTCCAATTGGTGGACTCATCGGAGAGGCCGTCATCAACAATTAAAGCCGGGCAATGATGATTCGTTTTCGCACTTTACCTGATGGCATCCAGGCTGCTTAGCCTGGGGAGAAATTCACCACCGTTCGAGCCTTCAAGTCATGACGTCATCGACCAGGAATCACCCCAACCAGGGAACCAGGCCGGTTTCCCGAGATGTCAATGCACCTCGCACTCACCGCTGTACTTGATCTGTCATCTGAGTTGAGATATTTGGTAACTGTTGGTTGCATCCAACACCTGTTTTCATGCGCTATTGCGAGAAGACTAGTGTGGTTCTTGTTGTCAAAGCGGCCCGAAACTGTTGAACTATTGAACTTATTGACTCGTGAAGAGGGGCCATTCTTCAAAGAAGAATACAGCCTAATTCTGTTTTCCATGTTAATCGTAAATGTAGCTGTGCTTTCAAGAAGCCAAATTTGCTTGTAACTTCAATGTTATTGCTATTTGTTTATGGAGAAAATTATTTGTTTTATAAATTTACTTTGTTTAAATGCATGTTGTTGTTGAGAAGCCGAACCCGGCGGTAAAGTCAGTCGATTTTGTATTTTATGTTTACGGAAAATTTCGTGTGCTTTTGGGGGTAGCATGAGTTTATTTCATACTGTATGTGTCATTAGTGCTAATTAAAATTAATGAGTTAATATGTCAATTAAACGTTTTCCTATCACAGGAACCCCAGTATGGTCTCTTCTCTTGATTAAAAATAACACGAACCCAATTACGAATGTACCCCTGAGAAAGAGCTAGTCGAGGCAAAGAAATTTATATTAACAAATTAAGAAATTGTTGATTGTACTCAGGTAAATTATTGTAACCTAATTTTAGTTCCGCTACAATATCTATTTAGCATATTTCTTTTCACACGTATTAATTTTGACCAATAATTTCTCTACTGCATATTCCGTACCACGACCCGGGCGGAAACCATATTGTGCAACTTTCAGCGTCCCTTCTGTCTCCAGATAGGTCACTAAGCTCTGCGTTAGTATCTTATCTAAGATCTTACCTGATACTGGCAACAGAGTAATTGGTCTATAGGTTTCGATCTCTTGAGGGTCTTTCTGCTCATTCTTTAGAAAGAATTGTACCTTGTCTATTTTCCATAATCCAGGAAAACGTTTTTCCTTTATGCATCTATTATACATCGTTACAAGCCATGTGTGGAACTCTTTACCTCTTCTCACCATCTCGTTGTAAGGATATGAGGTCCTAGCCAACACTCTTGTCGCTTCCTAATTCTTTAATTATTCATTGTAATTGTTTGCGGAACGTCCTCAAAGTCCTCTTCCATCCACTCTCTTTCCCATCGTCTCGCTTGCCCCCCTGTTTAGCTATCTTTCCCAACAACAGTTTACCTGTTTCCTTCCAGTTTTGCGTTGTGCCTCCTTCTCCTTGCATACTGTTCCATACCTCTGCTTGTCTCACTTTGCCTACATTATCTTGTAAGGTATACCCCAGCACGTTTTCCCAAATACTGTCCCTAAATAGTTCCTTCAACTCCTCTCCTCCATCACTGCTATCTTGAAAGAATGTCTTAATTTCTGATATTCATTTTCAAAGTCCTCTTTATTTGCACGTTTCTCCCTTTGCACTTGTCTCATTCTCCTAATCACCTTGATTCTCTCCTTCGGCGTTAATTTCTTCATCCACCATATTCGTCCCCACTTCTCCTCTTTCGTTTTTGGAATACACGTTTCTGCTATCCGTAACATCGCCATCTACAGTTGATCTATTTTATACTCCATATCCCGTTTCTCACAATATCCTCTTCATTTCTACATATTCACTCAATTTCTTCTCATATACCCTGATATCTATTTTTCGCAAACTTCTAATTTCATTGTGTACCTTTACCTCTGTCGATCTTTCCATTACCCTCAGTGTGAATTGTATGGCTTTATGATCGCTTGTTACACCATCTGTCGGACCTCAATTTTCTAACAGAACCTTACTCAATCTAGTCGACACTGTCAGAACTATAACTGATTCTCCGCGGTCTCTGCTATATGTCGCTTGTCCATTTTCGTTGTGAACTATCAATCCTTTACGCAAGATAAAATTTTCCATTTCTTAGTCGTAATTTTGTCGCCTCACTTTTCAGAACGGGCATTTGTGTTTGCGCATATAATTATATATTTGCCTTTGTAGGGGAGTTATCGTCTTCAATATTAACTCGCATTAGAAGTACGAAACTATAAATTTAAAACATAATTATGGATTTTAATCTCATTTAAATTTCTGTGTAAAAGTGATATAGATTGAGGAACATTCTTTTTACTTTCTCATATACGTAATATTGTAAGAAACAGTCACGAGATTTTGATTGAAATATTCGTTTTTAGTGTCCCTTGTACAGAAAAATTATTTTAATGCGATCCGTCGGTCTGTGCGCATTGATTCTAGCTAAATAGATGATTGAATTTCATTCATATTTCGTATTAAGCGTACCACATGATTGTTCTCGATGCACGTGCCCTGAATTGTTTTGACCTCTGATTTTCAAGTACCCTTTATATTAAAGTATTTATTGAAACTGTTATCATAAGCTTTGTTTGAAGTTTGGTATAGAAGTAGGAAAATACAACTCAGTCGAATTATTACGTGGTTTATGTACAGCATTAATCTAATTTATGCACTTATCAAGAGGGTTAAAACAGAAACATTAGTTACAGAAACATTTTTCTCACCAACCTCAAGGATTTAAGGTATTTTAATATTCTAATCTTATCCTACTTTCTTCATTTGTGCATTACTTTGTTTTGATATTCTTCCCCTTACTTTTACTTCCAGTTAAAATATTAGAATTGTGGTCATACGAACGTTGAACTGCTTTTTGACAATAAATTTATTATTGTTATTAAAAAATGTATGTCGTTAAAAGGATCATAACAAATTCTCAATTAAATTTAGAGTTTTTTGCTATCTCCCAGGAACTCCATCTTCCCCATGGCTTGTGTCTACTATCGACATCTACAATAACGTAAATTAGAACAAAAGTTAATAAGTAGATTTCTACTTTAGTACACTTAGGTACATCAATAAGTTGCTAAGTAAACTTACCCTCCATTATCTTTCGGTACAAAACAACACGTCTCAAGATGATTCATTTTGCCGTCTTTACAATCATGGTAACTTTTCCCCTCTCGAATTCATTTTACTGTACAAATTATGAAAATAACTCAATTGTTTTAACTATTACTCAAGATAAGTCGTAACAACACATTATGAAAAAGTATTTTTCAACTTCAAATTATGTTGGTAGTAAACGCTTCAAGTGCGGTAGGAGTGGTTACACTAACTATTTTCGCGATTAACTGGCAAAGTATAGTAGTGAACTCTTCTCTTGTATCTAATCTCTTGAACATAACCTCACTTATCTCACTCAAGTGGCGGCGAACGACCACTCGATCCTCTCTCAAGGGTGTGTGTGTGTTTTTTTTTGTGGTGCTTTAGGATTCGTCAACGGCACTCAAGTGTGTGTGGAGTAACGATTATGAATCCCAGAATCGCCCTCAAGTGAGATTTGAATGTGAGTGTGCCTCAAGTAACGACTATGAACTCCATCCTTTAGTGTAAGAAAAACGAAACAAAGTACTCAATTTATATGAAATAAATACGTATAATTGAATTTTAACGAAAAAAAAGCACCTCACAAAAACATTCGGTTGCTTACAATTGTAACCTTCCTTTACGACAAAAAAGCTCTTAATACCGCGTTTGTTTATCCTCCTTTTTAATGATTTCGCGTGAACAGTTGTGCATTTTTACTGTAATTTTAGTGTAATCAGTCTTTTCTTCGGCTCTTCCGTTAAGGAATTTGTTTCCCTTATCCTCGAATCCTGTTCATTCCATAAATGTTCTATGGTATTGAGGTTTGGGGATTATAGTGGCTTTTCAATCACTTTGTGGCAATTATAAAGCAACCTCACCAGAACTAAATGAACATTGTGTTTCGGGTCATTATCGCGATAAAATTTGAAGGACTTTCTAATATTGGTAGCACTCTTATGGAGCTTCTCCTTTTATATAGTTAGGTAACTCTCTTTTGTCATTGTGTTCTGTATATCCTGCAATTCCCCTACGGTAGCAGAAGATATACACCCCTACCATGACACTCCCTCCATATTTTACAGAAGTCTGCAAAAGTGTCCTTCCGAAGTTTCTTATTTGCATTGAGCTACATGGGAACCCTGCCCCCTGATTGCTGCTCACAGGACTTACTTTCGTCTACGAAAATCACATTTTTCCACCAATCAGGTACTCTTTAGCTAACATAGTCTAAACGTTTCTACCTATTTGTATTGCTAGTGAGAGGTTTTCTTCGCGGGCTACCCTGCTGTTGTATCCTTGACCTTTCAGCACCCTCCGGATATTCTTGGGTTGCACATCCTTTCCACACTCCTGACGCAATTCAGCTGCTATTGTATGGGCGCTTACTTTTGGATTTTTCTGCACCTTCCTGGCTGCAAGGCGTCTTTTTCGTTCGATCAGTTTCCGCAACCGACAGCTTTTTTTATGGGACTCGGATTCCATTCGGTCTTCGATCTTTGCACGATATTACCAACCGTCCTGCACGGTATCTTCAGCAATTCAGCAATCTTCCTGTACGCGGAGTCCTTTTCGTGGTGGGAAATTACCAACTGACGCTGCTCAAATGTCGTATTCATCCTCTTTGTGCCATCCCTCTATCATAGATCCTAAAAACATTGCAACAAACAGGCATGTCCGTTTAAGCGAAGTCATTAAAAAGTAGGGTGAACAAATTCGGTATTAAGACCTTTTTTGTCGTAAAGGAAGGTTCAAATTGTAAGTGACCAAATATTTTTGTGAGGTGCTTTCTTTAGTTAAAATAAAATTACATTTATTTATTTCATATTAATTGAGTATTTTGTTTCTTTTTTCTTACATTTTGTATTCAGAAATGTTCACAGATTAAAATATGTTTTGTTTCGTTCTTTCTAGATTTCTTTTCTATTCATAATTTGACTGAGAAAAATCATTGACTGTATGAGTGAGACTGGATATTTTTTTGACTGAATTGAACGCTCAGTTTTTCTCAATAAGGTACAGGTCAATTGGCCAAGTGTCAATTCCCTTTCAGTTTTCTTAAGGACCTCCTAATGAGTTATTGCCATAATAATGGATTTTGAAGAGGTTTATTTGGGTAAATTTAATATTCCCAGACTTGAATGCATATATTTTTGGAATTACTACTGTTGTTGATATTTCTATTTGCATTATATGAACTTGTTTCGTTTTCCAGATTCTTGTGTTTCCAAAACGGGTGTTTTTCTTAATTTTTCCAGATAACCATGTCGTTTTCAGATATTTTCCTTCCGTGCGAAGTCGGAAAAATAATATTTGTTGGTATTTGTTAATACCATAACACGCATCGAACTATTTTTATTTTATCGTTAGGAATATGTTAAAATGTTAAANTCCTCGAGTCATACGCAGTTTGTAACAGTTTTTTTGACAATAAAGTTTATTACAATAATCGGAGGAAAATTGAAATAAAACAAAAAAGTACGAAGTCGGATTAAATAAATCGGAAAATCAAATAAAAGTGGAAAGTCAGAAATAACTTTTGGAATGTTGTGCATTTGTAACAAATATTTTGATATTTATCCTGAAGTGTGTAAATGTGGCGTAGGAAGGCGCACATTTCAGTTTTTAAAATTATTATTTGCCATATTTTCCAAACTTTCACGTATGAAAGTATCTCAAATTGGCTAGTGAGATTACAGGAAAGAACCAAGGTTGTCAAATCTACTGAAATCTTTCCACAGGAATGCTGTCGTATTCTGAGTTCACAAATCTACCATCATCCATTATCATCCACGAACTTCGTGTCAGAATTGGTCCCGTGATGCGCGAGGTTGCCTGGACTTCCGTCATTTCAGTGGTCAAATATTGCTCGCGCAGTGTCTGCGCTGACGAGTACAACCGTGAAAATTTGCCTTTTGTATTTGATACTTGACTTTTCTAAGATCATTGTGTAATTGGAGGGATTTTTAGACGCCTGTAGTACTTTTTATGCAGCTGTCGGTTCGCTGAGCCTCCGTTCACCGAGTTGAACGTAAACAAAATTGATACTGTACCTCACTCGAATTCCAAGAAGATTTACATTGAAAATCTCGTTACGTGTAAAATAAGTGTGGACGTTATTTCTGTTAAAAAATGATGGATCTCCCAACGTCCTCGGATATTATGATATTAGGTGGGAATTCGCATCCTGAACTAGCCAATTTGATTGCCAAGTAAGTTGTTCTCTCAGAATTATCACCTAAGTCTGTATGTTTTGTTCATTTCATGTTGCTAAAGAATTTAGTGTAATGTATGTTATTGTGTTTCCTTTTAGCCGTCTTGGAGTTAAACCTGGAGGCTGTGCTGTATACCACAAGACTAACCGTGAGACTATGGTTGAAATTGGTGATTCTGTTCGAGGGAAAGATATCTATATCATCCAGACTGGAACAAAGTTTGTAAATTCTGTGATATTTTTTATGTTAGGTATTTAATGGTGAACTGTGTTTTTCCTACGAGTGGATAATTTTCTGTCGGACTATTTTTTGTTTCCTGACTACCTCTTTTTACATTTGATTTCCATGTTTAAGGGAGCTCTAATTTATTCTGACTTATCTGGTAAATTGGTTTGTTTTTTTCAATTCGCAAAATAATGTTAGGTTGTCTGACCATCTTGAATTGTTATAAAATAATGATCTATAATAAATTAAAGTGTAAATTTGTATTAAGCTTGTGAATGGGAATGCACGAGAATTAAGTATATAGAACAGATGTTTTGAATAGTTCCTTGGTTCTTCTGCATGAAAGCTTGGATTCTATTTAAAAGATTTAAAGTGTTGTTATGTGGTACTTATTTGCCAAGGTTAAAAGTCATCAGTTATTTTGATTTGTCTTCTACTGGTTTAATGAAATACCAAATCTATGAAGGTTTTGCATCTTTTGCTGATACCTAATCTGTTGCTCGTTGAATTATTGTCATCATTATTATAGCATTCGGGAGTTCAATTTGTGAACAAAAAGGCATACATTGTGCGTATGGAAAGATAAGAAAGATATATTTTTTTTAAGATGTATATTTAACTTATATTTTTTCCTCTTTCAGTGGGGCACCTGTTGAATGAGGGGAAGGCCCAGGGAAGTGGAAAGATGAACAGTGTACAATCAATCTTTACAAATCGATATATTCTTTGTTATTACAACCACGTTATTTCTATAATTTTTTTGCTATCTTAGCTAATAAAAAAATATAATTGAGTAAATGTTTTGTTATCATTTCAGTCAAAGCCCTGCAAATAGTTTCTATTGTCTCTGATGCGATTTTCTTTTCTTCTGTATTTAGGGGGAGGGTCATCTAGATGAAGGAATAATAATATGAAGTCAATTTAGCAGTCGTAGTTGCAATTGTATGTTGTATGTTTATATGCATATATTGACAAATCAGAAGTACAGGTTACTGATTTATACAAAGATGAAACAAATTTGAGCAAAAATTGAACAGTTAAAATTTAGAAAAAAATCTTCAATTCTGCTTTTATTTTAAATGACATAAACTCTATAACACAGAAAGTAATGTAACTTCTAAAGATTGCTGTTAGAGAGGATTAGTTTAATTGTAGTATCTTGGGGCCCCATTGAGAATGATAAATATTGTTTGAGGAAATTCTTGACTTTCAGTTAAAACTAATGTTTCATCAGAACAGTAGTTATGCCTAATTTATAAATGACATAACATACTTTTTAAACATTGTTTGAAATGACACCAAAAGGCACCTTAAAAACTTTTTAAGAGGTGATTAAAAATCTTGAAAATACGTTTTTTTCGGCCTAAATAATCTCTGTGGTGGCCCTTCACAATCTTTTGGGGCCCAGACAATTGCACCGGCTGGACTGGCTGTGGTTACGCCTCTGCATTTTTAATTCCTGTACGATGTGCTATATCGATCTGTTTGAAATGGTTTTCCCCTTGGGGTTAGGATTACAAAATCTTGATTTGTACTATTCAAGTTTGGCTACAATGTCCCCATGTTGTGTGTTGAATGGTTAATAAGAAATTAATATTTTAATGTTGTTCTTTGAAGGGATGTCAACAACAATATTATGGAGCTGCTTATCATGGCATATGCTTGCAAAACATCATCTGCTAAGAACATCGTTGGAGTCATTCCTTACTTACCATACAGCAAACAATGTATGTTAGATTATTTTCTTGAAGAGTTCTGTACATTAATATTTTTCCATTATAAATAAATTAATCAAAACATTTGCGTTAAAATTGTTGATTATTTGAATTGATCTTGTTATTAGCTGACAATTATAATCTCTTAGAATAGATGCCTAGATAAGCTGACAGTGGTGGATGAGCTTAAATTGGATTTCTAAAAATTTCTTTATGGCTGAGAATCAAATTTTGTATAATTTTGTGTCCTCATGTTTAAATTTGTTTGTTTCTAGTGAGTTATTGTAATTTTACCTCGTTTTTTATTTTTTTAGCAGGGGGCGCAAAGTTGAGAACCTACAACTAGTTTTTCTCTCTGTTAAAATTAAATTTTCTTTGCTTTCCTTTTGTCAACTATTAAGATTTCTCTTTGGCTGTTCATTGTTAATTTTATCAAAATCCTTACATGTAAAAAGTTGAATATTTTTCTTTGCAAATGTTATGATTTAAAGGTTTATTTTGAAAATACAAAATTTTTTGTAGAATATTTTGATTCCTCTGAACAATATTGTCTATGTTATCTGTAAATGAATCTTTATTTTTACCCTTATAGGTAAAATGCGTAAACGAGGTTGCATCGTTAGCAAACTTCTGGCAAAGATGATGTGCAAGTCCGGACTTAGCCATGTCATCACCATGGATCTACATCAAAAAGAAATTCAAGGGTTTTTTGATTGTCCCGTTGATAATTTGCGCGCTTCACCGTTTCTTCTCCAGTATATTCAGGAATGTGTAAGTTTCAAGTTTTCTAATATTTTTTATTTTGTTCCTTATGTCATATCCTTATGACTTGCATGAAAGTAAGTGGTTGAATTGAAACAAGTTCATGATAACTGGTGTTGATAAGAGAGGTGTACATTTTATTGTATGGTAGTACAAGGGTTTAATTTATAGGAAAGTTGCGAGTGTTTCTTACTTACGTGAAAAGCTAACAGGGAATTTAGGAGAAACAGTGCTGCATTGGTTGATTTCTTCAGCAATGAACTCATAGCAAGTAATGCCCTCAGCAGTCTTCTTTTGCACTTTCATACAAGTATGAGATGAGTGTCTTCCTATTTAGAACCGTAGCAGGTGTAGCGCCTATATGTTCTTCCGTTGCAGATCCCTGATTATCGCAATGCAGTGATTGTGGCACGTAATCCTGGATCGGCAAAGAAAGCCACATCATATGCTGAGCGTCTTCGCTTGGGCATTGCTGTAATCCATGGTGAACAGAAGGAAGCAGAGAGCGACATGGTAGATGGACGCTACTCTCCTCCGGCGTTGCCTCGTTCTCGTACCATGGATGTGAGCGTTGGAGTTCCTGTGCACCCAGCCAAAGAGAAACCGCCCATCAATGTGGTTGGAGACGTGGGTGGTCGCATTGCTATCATGGTGGTAAGAAGAGCTGATAAGAAAGATAATTAAAATATAAACAAGAGAGAACTATGTTAAACATGAAAATATGCTACAAGTAATGCAGGGTGGCAGGTGACCGGGAAAACCAGGAAAAGTTGGGGAATTTTCTGTTTCAGGAGAAGTCAGGGAATTTCCTCACTGTCCAGGGATAACAATGATCGTTAAATTAAAAAGTACACCACAAATTCTTTTCTTCAATTACATTTAAGGCGACTTACTCTTCCCAAAAACCCTTCCGCGAGTTTTTTCATGGAAAGGCGGAAGCACTGCCTGACTAATATAAAAAAAGCACGGTCACTAACATGTTAGCGCCATTGCAATGAAATGACGGTGAGACTGTTCCAAGTTTGAGGTTGCAGCGGTAACTGTTTTGTCGCAACGCTCCATAGTTTGAACGAAACAGCTCCAGAGGCAGTTCCAGTTGACCTTCTTCTAGGTGTGATAGAACTAGTAGCACCATTGGCAAGTGAGAGTACGGTTGCCATCCGTCCAAGTTTCCCCGGATTTGTCCTAGTTTGAAGGGTGTCTGGGGAGCATCCGGGCAAGGTTTTCTTATCCGTTCGAGATTTTTAAACAACTCGTATGACAAAGACTAATTGTTGCAACTATTCAAAATTTGCTCATGCCATTGTGAATACGATGTTTATTATTACGCAAGTTACAATTACTCCATTATGGAGCAATTGTAATTTTAAGATGATAATTTTTGTAAGTTGGGGTATCTTGTGTACTGCACAACACAAGATACTGCAGCCTTAACACTTCAGTTCTTTGTTGTTGATTTTTTCAGTGAAAAATAAAATTAGAATTGCAGTTCTTGAATTGAACTTAGTTCTTGATTTTTATTTTCTTCCGATACAGAGAAGTATTTCTTGAATTCTATTAAAAGCCCTGTTTCTTACTGTGGAAGCTTCTCTTTATTTATTACTCTTAATGGTATGTAATAACTAGGTAAACTTAATGTATTATTATGAAGAGCAGAAATCTTTTCATAGTAACGTCAGTGTTTTAGCTTTAAAATCTGGTGTTTTTGGTCTCCTTGTCCTAGATTTGAGATTTTGTTGATGACAACCCTACTTGCGAGTGCTATTGGAGCATGAAACAGTGGTCGGTGACTCCAATCCTACTCCTTATTTTCTTCTTTTAGCAGATATCATGTTCCACTGACCACAAATGTCATGATTATGTCATAGCTTACATGACCCTGACGTTCTGGTAGAATGTTATACATGTATTATTGTACTCAACGTGGCAAAAGAATAAAAATGCAATGGTATTAATGAGATTGGGCGAAAGCTTGGCATTGTCGTATGTCTACTGCACAGGTATAAGCTCATGTAACCCGTTCTGCCTACAACTACCGATTCATTTTCAAACTGCTTCAGTTCTCAAAATTCAATGATGGCAGAGCTAAAGATTACTTAAATCAGTCTTTAGTCAGTCTAATATCAAACTTTATTTTGTTTATATTTCTCATTAGTGTGCTTATTTTGTAATTTTTTAAATTGCAGTGCTTTACTATTGAAGAATGATTTATGAATTATTGATAATTTCCTTATATGAAATTACTTTATTTTTATCAGATTTCACCTGCTAGAATGTTTGTTTCTCAATTGTTAAAGAAATTTGTGCGTGTATGTTCATGTTGTGCAATAAAAGTCAGGGAAAATTAATCCATTGGTCAGGGAAAGTCGAGGAAAAGTCGGGAAATTTTGAGATCAAGAATCACTAGCCACTCTGTAATAGCTTCAATTGTAGTTATATGTATGAGGAAGAACGTAACATTCATATTAAATGGTGTGTGTGAGCTCATCTGGATAAGATGAAATAAATGCGTTAAAACAAGATTCCATTCACAATTTCACCATTTTTGCTTTGAAGGAAACAAAATTAGGGAAAATAACTGAATTAATTTATTATTTTCCTTATTTGTTCCTGTTTTCTTTTCTTGTTTTTTTATTTTTCCTGTTATTACCATTATCCTGGCAGTAATGTTTCTTCTGCAAATCACTACCTTGATTACTAAATCTTTGTTCAAATTTTAAAAACATATTTTTTTCTCAAGGTTTTGCTTCTTTCAGTAGGTTTGAGACTTTTTAATTAAGAGGTATATTTATTTATGAATAGGTTTTGTTTTTATGTTGAGATGGCCCGTTGTTTTTGAGTTGCATAGTGATATTGATTTCCATGTTATTTCTTTCAGGATGACATGGTGGATGATGTCCAATCCTTTGTGGCTGCAGCTGAAGTATTGAAGGAGCGTGGAGCTTACAAGATCTATGTCCTTGCTACTCATGGCTTGTTGTCTTCAGATGCCCCTCGACTCATTGAAGATTCTCCTATTGATGAGGTAACTTTTAAAGTTGTTTGGGATTCAAATTTATTGTTTATTTACTGTCATCTAGTCTTTTCTAACTACATAGCTAAATTTTGACTTGTGTTATTTTGTTGAGAATGTCATTCTATTTCCTTCTAGTCTTGTTCATTTTATTTCCTTATATCGATTGATATTTAGAATTTGTGAGTTCCACCAATTCTTCTCCTCTTCTGCTTGTACTGTGTAATCAAATCATTATTATATTCCAAGAAATCTCTGAAAGCTTCTTTCTTTTGATTTGTTTTCTTTTTCTATTTAATTATTTATTTATTCTCTTCAATAAACACTTCTATGATGACAAACAAAACATCAGAGGGAACTTGTAGAATTGTTGCACTACTTTCAGATGGGTGACAAGTGATTTCTGACCAATATACTGAGTGACGAAGACTCTTATGTTGTCATATTTACCTAAAATATAATTGTCCTTAGTTACTTGAGGTAATATTGAGGGGCAACCCATGGTGTAACACCTAGTGGACTCTCCTACCTCTGGTGACACTGGCTCAAAAACCCTCTCTGATCCAAGTAGAATTCGTGGTGGTGGACGAAGCAGGGGTTCGTGGCAGGTTTTCTCGGGGTACTCCCACTTCCCCTGCCTTTCATTCCACCACAACATTCACTCATCATCGTTAGCCCTCGTGTCATTCATTTATCACCTGCGTCGGGGAGATGTGTGAGGAAGGGCATCCAGCACCCTTATCATTCCCCTGCCATACAAAAAAAGAGGCATCATTCCATCTCCAACCCCTAGACAAGGGAACAGGAGCTAAGGAAACAACTTAGGGTAATATTGAAGTAATATCAATTCAAAAAAGGTTATAAAAATTATAAAGTATATTATGTTATTAAAATAAACACAATTGGTTTGAGGATTCACCATACATTTTAACAATAACAGTAGTGTCATTTAAGATCCTGGAGACCTAAACAAGTGTTAAATGGTGATATAAGTGACAGGAAACTCCATTTAGTGAGTCCTTGGTTAAAAAATTCTTCTATTGTGAAGAAGGGGAAAGTCTGCATCCATTTTATAAGTTGATTTTTGTTTTGCTTTGTGGTGTCTTTCAGTTCTGGGTGCAGTGAGTTAATGAATTGACTTCCCGCCTAAAATGGCTTCTTTTCAAAGATAGCTATTCAAAGAGGTTGGAAGTCTATATCCATTTGAGTTTCTCGTTGAGTACCCTTGTTTCTTGTTTATTTTTATAAGTCCAAGAATATTTATGTACAATATGACCTCCAAGGTATAGAGGGAAACTACTGTAAGAATACCTAATTCTTGAAATGCACCCCTGCAGGAGTCCCTAGGTCTAATTTGCTCTAATTCAAACAGCCTTTTTTTATTTAAAGAACTGTGCAGATTGGTCTTGGAGGAATTGCCCCAAACAATGATACCATATCTATGTGTGACTCAATGAGAGCAAAGTAAGCAGTTTTTACTGCTTTTCTGTCACACATTTGGTTTCACCTTAAGACAAAGCAGCCTGTGCTAATCCTGCTGCATACCCTATCCACTTGTGTTGTCCATGATAACTTATTGTCTTTCATCAGTCGCAGGTATTTTATCTGTTCAACCTCATCAAGCTTGGGGGTTCCCAGGGTAATATTCTTTTTAGGTCCAAATAAGATTTTTTTGCTTTCATTGAGGGTGAGGTCATTGTTTTCACAGTAGTTTTAGTTATGTTGAAAGCTGAATTGCCTTCCATATCATCAGCATAGAGCAATGCTCGGCAGTTTTGTTTCAAATAGTGAACTATATCCATGGTATAGATAATATATAAGATTGGTCCCAGTATGGAACCCTGTGTTACTCCCCTATTTATAGGCATAAATTCAGATTAAATGCTGCAGTGGGTACCATTCGAGATTTATTTTACTTCAGTCTGTTGTACCCTATCTTTCAGGCAACTGTCAAATCCACGAAGTATGATTTAAATAATGAAATGAATCAAAGGAAAGACTATTACCACTTCAAGGATGGTGTAATTTGTTTTATAATTCCCTTAATATGCTTGTTGTATTTCCTTGTTCTATGTGATCTACGGCCTATTTAATTAGATTAGCAGTAGCTGTTACAGTTGATTTTCCTGGGACAAAGCTGTTACAGTTGATGTTCCTTTATTCGGAGGTTGTTGCTTCACAAGTATTGCAATAGTGAAGTGTAGAAATCTTCAAATGTTTCTCCCTTTTAGTTTTTTGGCTGCAGTCTGAGGACCTTTGTTTATTTTAAAAGTTTTATTAATACTGAAAACCATAATTAAAGGGATCTTTGTCAATTCCTGTATTGTCTTCTTCATTGGATACTGTTTGTTCAGTTCTACCACGTTTTTGTTTTACTGACCTGGGATCGAATCCCGGCCACTCAGCCAGCACCTCAGTGCACTACCCACTGTGCCACACAGACTCGCAATTCCTCTTAGTACAATATTGAAAGACTTGTACACGACTATTTTTCAGATTACTGGGAGATGGAATGCGCAGAAATTTGGGAGTCATTCTGTAGCGATAATTAGGTCGGATATTTGTTGCAGTGAGGTAGTTGGAGGTTACAATGTATGGGCATTATTAATAAATCAATACCAACAGCTAGATGTGTTGCAACCATGAGCTGGTTGTCTTTGACTTCAGAGAATACAAAGTTGAGAATACTGGGAGTAAATTGTATGTCTACTGCAATGAATTCAGTGAGGAATACTACTTTTTTGCTTTCTCTTTATTTCTGTGTTATTGAAAACCAATGTTTTTACTACTTGAAATACCAGACCATGGAGAGATTCTTCCATTTTATGGACCATGATGAGTTTCAACTTCTTACCTTGCCTTTAATGTAAACATCTTCTGAATGGCTAAAAACCTATTCAGATGTGAGAGGCTTCTATTACTCTATTGCAATATCTGCTTTTCACAAAATTTCCCTTCTCATTGTCAAAATTCATGAACATTGTTTAAAAACAAAAATGGGAACAAGTTGTGGAACCATGTGTTTTCTGATTGTGCGTTCAGGCCTTAAAGAGTTTTATGTAATTATCTATGAACCATAGATCAAAAAGCGAATGTCATCATCAATTTGTTTCCAGGTTGTTGTGACGAACACCATTCCTCATGAGCTCCAGAAGATGCAGTGTCATAAAATAAGAACGGTAGACATAAGTGTGCTTTTATCTGAAGCCATCAGGCGTATACATAACAAAGAATCCATGTCGTACCTGTTCAAGAATGTCACCCTTGAAGACTGAGGTCAAACCCTTGGCTTATTTTTTTGCTTTTTTACACTTGTTTCATATGTTCAATTGTGGAGAACAATATATTTGCTACATATCAACTTCTCCTCGTCTTAAGCTGTAGAGAGTAGTGATGACTCACCTATTGTAATTGTAGATTGTTTGTAAGGCAATAAATCAATGGAAATGTATAAATGTGTTTTAAATAAAAAGTACAATGTGTAAATAGTATGCAAATAATCATTGTAGCATAGTATAATTTAAAAAAATAAAAATATAGATCCTGCACCAAATGCCTACTTCTCTGCACCTTCCTAATGTTGATCTTCTGTAAACTTTCCTGAGAAGGATAGGACTTTGCAGTGGTGTGATTAGGGGGGTCAGCCCCCCCCCCCCCACTTTTTTAAGGAAAGATAAAAATTTCATTTTAACCTTGTAAAACTAAGAATTATAAAACAATTACACCATTCTTGATGTAGTAATCACCAATTGTCTTT
>NNCF01130449.1:112056-135575 GCA_002313205.1 Laupala kohalensis
CCCACCCCCATTGATTCTCAAATGCCGCTATTCGGACTTAGAGCAGCAAATACTGAATAACCAGCTCTAGTATCACATATATTTTCATTGAATTGTGGTTTTTCTATGTTTTCTAATTTTTTCTTTTTAGAATCAGACCAGTTAATAAAAAGAATTAATATTATTTCTTAATTTTTAATCTTAGTACTTTATTTAAAGATATTTTTATTGCATGATCATTCTTGAAAACAATAAATGGTAATCATTCACAATATTATTTACCATCATGGTACAATTTATAATTAATATTATCACTTTCCTTATGCATTCTAAAAGGTCTGATTTAAGGCTTGTTTTCTTCCTATCCTGGATGATAGATTTTGTTATGTAAGACAGTACAAATCTATTTCTGAGCAGTAGTCTCATCGTTACTAATTTATTTTAAAGTGGGCAAAGTTCTTAAGATAGTGCAACTCACCATATCCAAGACTAATTGAATTCTGGATATCTCTGTGGGCTTATAAGCTTGTAATCCATTTTGAATTTTATTATTTTCACTGAATTATAATGTAATGATTTGCTGAGATGCATTTTTCAGGTAGTAACATCAGAAGGATAAAGGCACTGTGAGAAGCTAGAATGCTTTGTTTCCCTACTATTTATTCACTTAGAATCAAATGTAGCTGTAGATAAATACTGGAATGATTTTTTATAGTAATCTCACAAATATGTCTTAAAATAAACTCTGAAATTAACCTAACACAATTTGAATTTATTGAGAGCTGCCACACTTCACTTACATTAATTTAACAGGACTAGTTTTGGGAGCTGTTGCTGCCATGATCAACTCTGTGTACTGATCTTGCACACTTACAGTGGTGAGAGGACGTAAAAATTTGGTAATTAAACAGTTTTTCAACAGAACCTGGAGCTTCTATTCTTGTTAAGGTGAATAAATATGTGCTCCTGCTCCTGCAGTTCAAAATTGTCAGTAATTTGTTGTAATTAGATAAAACATTAATATTGTGTTTTTTATTCAAAAAATCACAGCCATTGCTTATTTTCTGATGTGTCCAAATTTAATGTTTCTTAAGTGTTCCTTTTGTCTAATTTTAATGTTTTCCATTATTCTATATTAACTGTTTGTTCATCTATTCAAGAACAGATTGTTAAATTTTGAAGTTTCATTAGAAAATTATTTGATTTCAAAACTTATTCACCTGCTTATCAGAGTACCATCGCATCAGCAGTCAGAAGAAGCTGAAGAAGGAAGCAACAGCTTCTGAAACTAGTTTGTGTTGAAAAAGTAAGTGGATTTTGTGGCCAACAAGTTATTACTGTAATTTATTGTATTGACTGTTCTGTGAATTCCTGAAGTAATTTACATTCTACTTATATAAGTTGGATTGTAAGTGATTTTAATTATTGTCTTCATAGTTGGAGCATCTTATTATTTATTTTATAAGAATGTTTTACTGTTACTTGACATTAATAATAATTTATTTTATTCAAGTTTTGTGAGTTTCAAATATATATTTAATTTATGTTTAGTGTGTTTAATACTCATAAATAAACATGTTTCTTTGACACATTTTGTTGCAATTTTGAAAATTGTTGCAATTAGTTAATAATTTTACAACTCTACAGCTATGGTAAATGTATAATAGAATGTGTTCCACAATTTATTGTCAAAACTGATTTGCAAAAACGTCAGGGAAAAATTAAAAACATTCTCTGGAAAATCTGGAAATTGTCGGGAATTTTTTATAGAAATATCCTGGTCATTCTGTATAGTCTTGACAATTTATTCTGTAGATGCATGATATATTTATAGTAGGTACTTTTTCTTGGAATTAAGCTTTTATTAATGATATGTTAAATTGATATTGTGAGACCGTAGTAATATTTATACCTTAAGAAAACTTTGAAATTTTTTGTGAAATTGGTAGTTTTGTTGATAGGTAAATAGGTTGAAGGATTTGGATTATAATTTAGAGTATTATAACACTGTCAACATAGCTGGATAATAATGGATGCTTAAAAGCTGTAGTTGATAAGCAAGTGAAGAAATTTGTAAAAATAATAAATGGTACAAAAAGGAACCATTTTAAAGAAAATGAAAAATGAATGTATCATAAAAACAACTTCCTTTCATCAAGACTTTTATCAAAAATATTTTGAAGATGTAAATATTACTTTGACATTTCAATATAAATTTATAATTTAATCAGCTTTGTAAGAAAGTTTATTAAAATTAAGCTTATTTGTAAGAAAAAGCACTGCCTTTAAATAGATCAGGCATTTACAAAATTAATTTTCAAGATTGTAATACAGTTAACATTGGGCAGATAAGAAGAAACATTGAAGTTAAACAAAAGGAACACTTAAGAAACCTTAACTTGGATCATATAAAAATTCAGAAAAATCAGATCTGATTTGGGAGCAGGTATTTATTTATCTTAACAAGAATAGATTGTTGAATTTGGAGGTTCTGTTGGAAAACAGCTTAATTTCAAAATTTGAACATCTACTCACCACCATAGGAGTGCTAGATCAGCAGGCAGGAGTTGATGATGGGAGCAAGCTCACAAATCTGGTCGTGTTGAATTAATGTAACGAGTGTTTGGTAGACATTATTCAATTAATATAAACAAAATAAAATCAATTGATATAGTTACTAGTGTGAGCGAGACCTCAAGAGTTGTTGTGGCCATTTCTTTTGGGTACCGTTTGTGTTCACATTAAGTTTATATTTTGTTTGTGGTATCCCTGTATTGGTTGGACCATGGCTTCACAAACTCTGTAATCAACATTATGAAGGACACTGGGAGAAATACAAAAAAGGACAATTTTTCTTTTAATTCTTTGGCGGAGATTGATCACTTTTAACTTACCCCCTTGGTACACCCCTGTGAAGAGACTAGTTTTTCATTTTGCTAAAAAGGATCATATCCTAAACCGTTTAAATATATTTTAGTAGATAGATGGTTAATTGAGGTAATATTACTTTATGAATTTAATAACTGGTTGATCACGGTACGAGAGGTATATTCATGAGAATGCTTTTACTCCAAATAAAGGATGCTTGTCTCATTACTAAACATTCTAGAGGATTGAAAGTTAAACTCTTTTGGAAAATTTGTGAAAAAAAGTTGATAAATACGCAATGAACTACTTTAGCTTGAAACAACTAGTTAAAGTGTTTCATTACATATTGTGAGGGTTGCCAGATTGTATGTTTTTTTATGTATTCTAATATTTTTAAATTACAATATCTTACTTCTGTATTTTAAGACTCTTTGTATCATGTTATTCCCTAAGAATGCAATGCCACAATTTTGAGGTGGTTGTAAAATTCTGTAATCTACAACATATTATTTAGTATTTGAATTATTTAAACAAAGAGTTAAGTGATGCAAAAGAATTGTGAAATGTATCAGTAGTGAGGTTGTGAATTGGATTGACAATTTCAAAAGCTCTCAATATTGCAAAGTTGCTTGTAATGTTGAGAGAGTTTTTCTCTCAAGTTAAATGGTTACATGTAAGAAATAAGTTTTGTGTAGATTTGATAATAAATTATCAGGGGTGGATCAGAATGTTTTGTTATTAGTCAAATTTTTGCTTTTGGGTGTTCCTGTTCCTGCTAAGACTGTTGAATTTCAGATTTACATGATATTATTGCCACAGTCGTTCACATAAAATCGAGAACGTTTCAGGGTTCCATCTAAAAATAGGTTCAAAATAACACAAACTCAGTGGTATTTAAAGCAAGGATGAAAGTAATTTTGAAATATAATGCTAGGTATCTAAATTACAGTAAATATTCTTTCTTCTTGAAATTGACATGCAGTTAAATAAAATTTTGCAGAAACACCTGCACAATTTTTAATTTTTAATGAAAACTTTAGATGGAAAACTCAATGTATCACAGGTCAAAATGTAAGCAATAACTTATTCAATCAATGATGAATCATTCCATGTAGTTACATCTTTTAAAGGAGCACCAGTATAATATTTTCATTAGCAATTTATTGAACAAATAAAGTGATTATTATTCACACAAATTATTTATTGTATTTTCCTTTTGATTCCCACATATTGGATTGTCTTTCTATTTTAAATTTTATCTTGTTAATTTTCTATGAGTTACTTACAGAGATTGTAAATTTGAGAAAAAACATGTTAATTCTCTACTTTATTTAGTTAATCTTTCTATTAAAAAATGATCCCTGGTTTATCAGTTACATACCATGGGCTGGCTCCAACTAATCAGAACCTAGGTGTGAATGTGAGTATGATAGAAAAGGGGTTAATGGAGCTGAAGTGTGTGAAAGCAACACTCCTGTACTACTGTGTTGTTAAGATCTTTTTTCCATTTTGATGATCCAATCATCCTAAAATAAATCATCTTTCTGTGGGGAGGAAAATGAGTCATCACTTAGATAAGTGATATGAGTGGTTTCTTTTATAGCATCTTCTTCTGGGTCTTACCAAAAAGGAAATGAAAGTGATACTGCCAGGGATAACCAGAAGGGTCTGCATTATCCCTCTGCCTGAATGTGGGTACTTTTTGCAGTGGTGTTTCTTTGCTGTGATGTTTCTTTCTGCACCAGTCCAAATTGCATGGCTCAGTTGTGTACCATTTGAGGAAGAGGAGAAAAATTGTTCTGAATGGCAGTGTGCAGGAAGTTGAAGAGAAAATTAGTTGGGAATTAGTATAACCTCACTAATGTACGGAATTGTGTTTTTTTTACGTCCATTTTATCATTATTACAATTTGTTACACTTGAAGAACACCCAAAATAAGGAATGAAACTTAATATAACAATGAATATAGGAAATTGACCATGTTGAGGTCATTAAATATAATGCAGAGAATGTCCCAGGCCATCTGTCCAGGTCTTATAAAACTAATTATCAATTTTACTTAAAGTTTGGTCTTTGATACACTTATCTATTACTTTTTCTCATTTCCTCTTCAAAATGCTAACCTGTCACCTTCCAATAATGAAGGGAGACTCCAAACTGTGACAAAATACATTATTTACTCATAATAAATCTGTTTATTTCAACATAAATGATTTGAATCTTAGAGAAACATCTCACATCTCATTATTTGTAATTACATTACAACAACAATTAAATCATTGCAATTATTTATTACAAATACTATTTATTTATATCTGACCTATTGGTAATCCACAAAATAGTTTACCTCAAAATATGAATCAAATCTTTTTTTTTTTTTTTAATTAGAGAGAATGGATTTGGAAACTGATATCTAATATTCAGAATATGGCTTCCAAATATCATTGGTGTAGAGATTTCTTACATAATTTGGCAAAATACAGTTCTTACTGTCACTCAGAATGCACTACATTCCAGACAGAATATCGTTCCCAACATATCTAGGGTCCATTCCCTCTGACTGAGCAACTGCATCCACTAACCAGCACGACTATAAAGCTATAAACTTTTATAGCTTCTTGAGCAGGCCTCCCGAGCGCTTCCCTCCATTTTGTCCAACCACAAAGTGTTCCTGAGGACTGCTGCATAGACAGTCCATGCACTTTTTTCTGCACAGTTTTTTCCGCGAATGTTGATGTTCTACTTCTAAAATACTGAGACTGAGGAAGCAAAAAAAGTGCTAAAAGTGTAGTTTATGAAAAAGTTAGTTTTTTTAAACATTTTTGATTACATTATAATGAATACAAATAATTCTGTAGTTTCTAAAATCTCGAAAATTTAATTGTTTTACCGTGAAGGAAAAATGTGACTTGAAAGCGCTGATCGGCCAATACCTGCATCAAACATTCCCCAAAGTGCTTCTAGTTGTCATAAGGAATACATTAGAGCAACCAAGGAGAGTATAATAAATATGTATTAATGGTTGTGTGGTTGCGAGGACTGCCAAGGGAATTCAGATGGTATGGGGAAGATTTTGAATTGGGGGTTCCCTCATCTCCCAGTTCCACCATCTGTCTCACAAGGTATAGATAGTATATCAGCATGCTAAACTATTTCAATACTTTTTGACATACTTTTTAACACCCTGATGAAAACTTTTCAATACCTTTTAACACCCTGATGAAAATGAAGGATTATGAGCTCCGCCATGGAAATGTTTCTGGAGGAACGGGAAGGCTTGGGGTACGGTTTAGTATCCTTTAGTAACCCTCCGGAAACCCTTCCTTCTAGGAATGAGGAAGGGTTACGCGAAGCTAGCTGTAAGTTCCGACGACCCTTCGCATTCCGTAACCCTCCGATGTCCCCTTCTTCACTAAACGGAGTCGAAACGAACATAGCACAGCATACCTCCAAACGAAGGCTTTAACTTACCGTTCCGTAACCCTTCCGTTTCATCGGGGACTTACTAGTTCGTAAAATACACATGAAGATACTTTATGAAAGAATGAACAAGATACTTCTTAAATAATGTTCGTACCTTTTTCCTCAGTTTTTAGGAGTTAAACAACTGGCGACAACAATTTATCTGCAATTCTTTATCGACAATTTATTTCCATGAATAATTTTTGCGTCGAAAATGACAAATAAGTTTAATTTTCCGGATTTAACTTTTCTATTGATTTCGTAATAAATAAAGCAGTGTCTGAGTTAAGATTTTGAGGAATCTGCGCAGCATCACAACAATCTAGTTTCAAAAAGGTTTCGCGAGTTTCAGTTGAAATTGTTAAACAGTAGTTCTATGGTTCCAACGCGCTAGCATTTACAGGTTATGAGGAAAGTGAAAACTCCGAATATCTTGGCATATTAAACTTGATTAATAATACAAATGAATTTGAGTCAATTTTTAAGTCCCATCTAAAGAGTTCATGTTTTAAAGGATCATCTAAGATTATATTCAGGGTGAGCTGCTGGAAAATATGTTGGAAATGTGTAGAGCAGAGGTGGTATGTGTTAAGGTTGCTTGGTTGCACAACCCTCAAATAGTTTCAAATATTTCAAAGTCTTAATTTGCATATAATACAAAAATATTACTCCATTTTCATTGCTAAGTAACAAAGGAAGGCGATAGTTTTTATAAAAATACATACGTGTGGTTTGCAAGACTCTTGCAACATTAAGAGAGAATGGACAAGTGGTTCTATGCTTTAACACAGGAAACGTTGTGAATAGATTGCAGAGCTCCTATCCCGTGCCATTAGCGAAGCGGTCGGGCAACCCAATCATTCAGAGTGTCAGCGCCGCTCATTGTCTATACTTCGAAGGACAGCGCTGGGCGTTACTCCTGTCAATGGGTTGTTTGTGTCACCTCAAGGGCGATATAATCTTATATTAGCTGCATTCAGCGTTAATGGAGTTCAAGCTGCAAAACTGAAGAAGCCTCTCGGCTCTCATTACACGTCGCGACCGTAATATTGAGTCTGAATATTCAGTCGTCCTTCGGTGCGCGCTCATGGTGGAGAACTTCACTACGAATATTCATATGAATATTCAATGTATATACATTGGCGAATCTTCTTGCTGGTCCACTTTCTCAACGAACGATTGGGGATTAATTGGCCAATTAAAGCATTGTCTTCTTTAAAAATAATCCAAATGATTACATACGGTAGGCGGTTAGAGAAGCTACAGGTGTAAGGAGGTGACCCGGCATCACAAAAAGACGTCGATGTTCTTCGATGCAATATTTACTTGAATGCTGCCCCAAGGACAAATACAGCCTAGCTAGGTGGCCTCCAACCAGTGATCTGCTCAGCAACAAGTCGTGCTGCCTTACCATCAGATTCAGACGTGGTAAGATCCATTGAAGTGGGGATAGACAAGTACTTCAATGGGCCTAGTTCCACTAAAAGTCAAGTAGGAAGCGATCCTTCGGACACTCTCCTGTACGTGCTAGAGGGGCATGTGGGTGTCGAGAAGCCGCACTGAACTGCACAATATCAACGGCGGTCCTGAGAAAATACACCGCTACTACTACTTGCCTCTGATCGGAGGACTATTCTAAACGCCAAAAGTTATTAGTAAGGTACAGGGAAATTTTGTATTTTATTTGTGCAATTATTTATAAACATTGTTCTGTTTAACCTCGTGATAAAAACTATGAAGTTGCATTAATTTTTAATGTTGATATTGCCACTCTAATCTATATGAGCACGAAAGAATACCATAAAGTCTTGTTATAATGTTGTGAATCTTAGAGCCGAGAACTGGTGCACTCTCGAGTACTGGTACATTTATCCTAATTACATTTGATTTTTAACTAAAATATTAAAAGCTTGAAACATTTTTGGAATTTAAAAAAATCCAAATCGGGAATTATCGACGTTCAGGATTAACAACGCTGGTCACTTTATTTCTTCCATCTCGGTGATTAGTTGTTGGCGAACCCTCAAACCCCAATAGTATAATAATAATCTCCGTGATCAATTCCACTCAGTAATTTATCACGTTTATGAAAATACATAGAATCAGACTGTCCAACCAGCGGGAGAATAATGTTAAGTACTGTGAAAAAGGATAATTGGAAAAAAGAAAAAAAGGAGATTGCCATGGATGGGGGAGACGATGTGACCTGGTTTTGTATTTGAGGCGCATGGGGCACGACGCTGCGCCTCGCTTGCTCTCCTGCAGCGCTTACTTGGCCCTAGTACACTCCGAAAATTATTACGAGCCACCACAACATAAAGTGTTATTGAAATAATAAATTACTCCCCATATACGACACCAGACCACAGTACTTTGTCCGTATTCCGGACACCTTTGATACCAAACATCGCAAAAGTTAGAGAATACTTTTGCCGAAAACAATAGATAATAAAAATAAATAAAAAATAGTGTACTTTCATGGTCGTACGTTTTTAATTCGAATATGACAGTAGACGATAATAATGTCAATAAATTTCCTGTATCAATTTGTAATTAAGTACGAGGAGATCGAAAGAAATATTTTCTTGAATATATACGATGCTTTCTGGATACATTTCGAATATAATCAAAGCACAAATAAATCCAAGTAACATCATAGTATTTCCTCTGCACGCTTTTCCTCAGCACCACTCACCTTGGCGTGAAATCCAAACTTCTCCTACACATCCTCACACGGCATTCCAACGATGATAGCTGTGTTGCTAAATCCTACTGTGCGGACCTTATACTGAATAGATAACATTGCGGGCACCAATCACAGGATTGATACGCAAGTTCATAGAGGGTCACGACAAGAGTAGATATTCCCATTCCTTAATCTCTTGTAATGAGTGAGGAACGAGGCCAATTTAATCCATGCGTTGCTTTTAATTTTCCGTTGTTTTAGATAGTATCATCCCATTTATGAAATATATATTGCCAATATTTCTGTACGTATATCTTTTCGCCAAACTTTCGCAAGGGTGGTTGTAATGAAAAGAAGTTTTTGAAAACAGGTAGGGTAGCATGGGACAAAGGGTCGCACTTTCCAGTGTACACTTATGTGTTGCAAATGGTCGGTAAGAAA
This sequence comes from Laupala kohalensis, assembly GCA_002313205.1. Classification (NCBI taxonomy): domain Eukaryota; kingdom Metazoa; phylum Arthropoda; class Insecta; order Orthoptera; family Trigonidiidae; genus Laupala; species Laupala kohalensis. The sequence continues at coordinate 121,493 of NNCF01130449.1, forward strand.
TAGCTCAAATAAGAACGTGATGCATATTCCCTTTTACCATGCCTATATAAAAGGAAAAGAAACCTATCTAACACTTCATATTTTCAATTTTTTGCAGACACTTTTTTCCGAATATTTGACCAGGACAAGAGGATTTGCACAATGACTACTACAAATTTAAGGATAACAAAAAACTACTTGTCCAGTAAAGACATAATAACTTAACTATTGTCATAAAATTGCATTCTGTGATTGAGTCATAGTTATTAAAAGAAATTAAAAAATAGGAACCGTACTTAAAGAACAGGGAACTTCTTTGACGAGGGTTACGATTTTTCCTTTGGAAACAGCATCTTTCACGGTTGCTTTCTCTTCATTCTAAAGCTTCTTTAATAAGAACCTCAGTGAGAGGGAGGTAGTATATTTTACGCTTTTAATAATAATAATAATAATAATAACAGACCAGTCATCATGAATATGGACAAGCAAAGAAGGTGCTCTTTGTTAATTGACGAGGCAATCCCTGTCAATCAAAATCTAGGGACAACTCAAGCAGTTCAATAAGTCTGCTGCATTTGCTTAAGAATTGAAGGAGTTTTATTCATCTAGAGACTGTCAGAATTGTTCCTCTTGTGGTATATGCAATGGGTTAGTGTCGAAGGCCCTGGAGAAAATTTTGAACACGGGGTTCTTGGTACTTAGGATACAAAAGTCCGTTTCGTTGAACACGCCAGAAAGTTTCTATCTCATTCATATCAACAGTAGTATTGTAAGGTATCTGACACATTGCCTGTACATTATAAGTAGCCATTCTATTAGAAGGTGAAAAAGAAGAAACAATTATAAAAATAAATAAATCATTATCATAATTTTCCTTCTTATTCTTGTGTTTCACTGGATTTTCCCGGAAATTCATTACAACAGCAGACTTGACTTGCCAAAGCATGTTATACGTTTCATAATTTAATGCAAGTTATTTCTGTGACTGGAAAAAATGTCTGACTACATGACAGGTGCTCATAGTTTAAAAAGAAACTTACGTTTAAATTTAAAATAATTTAAGTTAAGTAAAACGGTTGTGGATCTTCGATACCGTACTATGGAAAACCGGAGAATACTATTTCCTATATGGTACGAGATGACAAATGAAATTAGGGTTTCTCAAATTGTAATTTGTAGGGGTTTCTTTTATAAAAATTTTTGTTCATAAATACTTCCTATCGCCCTGCTAAACTCAACTCATATTACGCCACATTATTCTCGAGGATTTTGCTTAAGTGATGGGTTGAAAGTTTCACGAAGCTTCCTGCTATGTTGTGCCTAGACGTCAAGACGAAGTTTCACGCAGCGTCAGGCTAATATTTTATACCCCGCAAGAACCTGCTTGTTTACACTTCTTAATGTTGACACATCAACATCATTCACAAATCAGCTAATTGACTCATTCTCTTGTCATTTTTTTTTACATATTTCAAGAGAAGAAGGGAACACATAGCTCAGTTCTCGTAAAAATGGCCATTGGTGTGGCCATCTGTTATCGCCAAAAGGTCATTGGTGGCCATATGAAATTAGCCAAATGAAATATGAAATATCCATCAAGTGGCCATTGGTGACCACTTGAAATGAATGGCCGTTTGCCGTTAACAGATGGCCACTCAATGGTCAATTTTCCTAGAGAGGAGTTTTTCCTGGAAATTATCCCATGAAATGTAAGATGTGACCTTCAAATCTGAATACAGCGCTTAGGTATTCAGATTTTTTGTGAAGAATCGTGCAATCTCAATGTGGTTCTTCGAAAATTTTTAACATTTAAACTTTCTGTTCTACCACAGTCATCATTTTTAGTCGCTGAGAATTATAATTTCACATTAATTGTATATTTGAATCTCATTTAATTTCTCTTTAGTTTTATGGATATAGATGTTAAATTTATTATATATATTGTATTATTATTTATTATTATGTTTATTCTTCTTCTTCATATAATTGCTTTATTATATTCATTATGAACTAGTTTTAAATATTAACAAACAAAAATCGGAGAAGGGATTTTTTGGGAGTTACAAATTTAATGCGGGTGTGTCATAGGATTTAGGGGGTGGGTACCTATGAATTATAAACAATAATAATATTTTATCGTTGAAAAGAAATATTAAATAATTATCTATTACAGTTTGTAACGATAGAGGAAAATGAGGGAGCAAAGTATAGCGAGGAGGGACAATCTATACTGAGGGGCAATGGTCCTCATTCGGGCATAATCGCTGTGCGCGTTTCACGGTGGCCGAATACACCACTCGTTTTTAATCAATTCATGATTCAAAAGCAGAAATACACATATTATTAAAAATTTAAATAAACGTCTTCAAGAACTTCCATTTTGAAAGAAAAAGGGTGTCGAGACACACTGAAAATATTGATTTATTACATCATATCAGTAGAAAATAGACATCTCAATTTCTCTGTCCCTTATGTGAATACCGAAGTGATATTCCAGTTAATAACAAATATATCATCACACGCGAAGACCGTAATGGAGAGTAATACCAAATTGTAGAATATAAAAAGGAAGAAAATTAACAAGCAGACTATACATTTGTCACTCAATTTCAAGAACGTAGGCCAGAAAAATCCTCAAGAAAAATGTTGCGTAATTTTTAGTGAGTAGATATGCACGACTCAAATTTTAATGAACAAAATACCTACTAAAGAAGCCACTACCGACTTATAACTCGAGTAAGACAGTTTTCATTTGATCTCTGTTCTTGACCTTGAGCACACGCGCCCAAAACTGGAACTTAAACACACGCGCGGGGTGGATTCCACCCCAAAGTAAATGTTATTTAAACGATGTAATGTGTTTTAATTTCCACATCACAATTTTTTATCACAAAGAGAAACATTTTAGTAATACAATTTTATTATTACTTACACTTTTTTCGGAATTGTAAAAACTTTATCAGAGGAAGAGAAAAACAAATAATTAGTTTCGTAAAAGTAATGTTTTTATTTTGAAAATTTTTAAGTAAATTACACAAAATGTATCAATTTTTTCAATAAAAGTGAGAAAAAACAACGTAAGATACGTTTTAAAATGTTTGAGACTTGTTGCATCTGTGGCAGATGCCTGCCGCCAGCGCTCGCAACATGCAGTGAGGCTGCAGTGAAGCATTGTCGTCGGGTGGCGGTGAGGAACTGGCTCTTCCCGTGAAAGCAATTCGTCTGGAGACGCGCGCAGGCGGTAGTACGACTACGTTGAGCTATTCTTACTTGTGATATTTGATTATGTCTTATTTCATGGGGCATCAAACACCATACATCCATGCAGAAATGTCGTAAAGAGAAAGTAATTTTATATTTTATTCATGTAATTTCCTGCCTTTGAACACTGGAGTTTTGATCAAGAGCGTTGTGGCAACTGGAATTATTTCGTAGCGAGAACACACGCATGGGGTGGATCACACCCCACACAGTAAACAATGGCTCTTTGACGGGACGGTAAGAGTGCGAAAATCGATTAAAACTCAGCGTACTGAGTTGGAGAAAGAAAGGAAAGGTACACAGAGTTAAACGGCGAACGGAATAAATTTTATTGCATAACAAACGACAAATAGCTGTGGGGTGTACTCCATCTCAGCGCGTGTGTTTGAAGGTTAACTTAAAAGCAGTAACACGTGACGCTTTCCCAAGATGCACTTCAGTTGATCTTAATTGTAAGATTATTGTACGAGTGTTTTTCTCAATGTTTTGTCCATTTGTCACGTAGAACAGTTGCATCGAACAATTATTCCGATCAATTGATAAACTTTATTGTAAAAAAAGCAGTTGCAAACTGCGTAGGATCACGTGTGTGTGTGTGTGTGTGTGTGGGGGGGGGCAATAAACTAAGTTACTCTCGGGAAACAAGCAAGGATCCATCCCATCAATTCCGATCAAGGGTCCATGAGCAGTGGCGGATTTAATATGTACAAAAGAAATTATTTAATAAATACGTACTGTTACCCATTAATTATTCAAAATAAATTGTAGATATTAGTGCAGTAAAAATTGGAGATTAATGAAACAAAAGTATTAATGACATTCCCGCCACTACCCGGAGGAAAACCCGGGTCAGGATGGGGCTACGGAGATAATGTACACAACCATGCCAACGCGAGGGTGGCGTTGCCGCCGCAGGGGGCGAAAGGAACGAAACCTTTTTGCGAGCCTTAGGCGGTGTCTTCTGCGGGGCCATGCGGTCGGTCGTGGACTGGGGTTGCGGTGCTGGTGGCTGCGGCTGCGGCTGCGGCTGCGGCTGCAGCGCGGGCTCCTTCGTCTCGAGTGCGTCCGTCCAGTACGCCTTCTCCACGCCGTTCACATCTACTCGAGTGGCTTGCGGATGGCATCGACCCGGAGATAGATGTCAGTTCCTTCATCACGAAAGGCCGATGATGTGCGTGGCGTGGAGCGGGCACCGCGCTGAGGAGGCGGCGCAGCTCGTCGACGAAGGCGGACTGCGCGCCTTGCGGAGCAAAGAACTCCCCAGGGAGTCGCAATGTTGCGTCGAAAACCATCTCCGCTGGCGAGGCCCGTAGGTCTTCTTTAAAGGTTGTTCGGAGGTTGGTAGAGCTTATGGCGGGCAGCATCTCAGCGCCGCTTTGAGCGTTCGGTGCATCCGCTCCACCATGTCGTTGGATTGCGGTCGGTACGGTGTTGTGTGGATATACTACCTTTTCTCTTGATGTTCTTGTTGCCATAATCGCTTTTTAGATTTCTGTAGAACCGTTTTTGATTTTGGAATTCTGCATTTTGTTTCTTGTGAGCCAGATATATTTTGTACCTTCTGAGTCGTCCAGAGTACACTACTAGCCGTTGTACGTGACTTTCAAGAATTTCTGCCAAACTGTTTGGTATCAGTTGTTCCAATGTATCTGGTTTCATAATTTCTCTTACTTTCTTTTCTAGCTTTTTCGTTCTCACTCCTTTCAGAAAATGTGTAAGTCTTCCAATTTTCATTCTCAGCGGACTGATACGGTTTTGAAGTCTGATCTGCCTTGCGGGAAGTTTTTCATCATCATTCCTGCGTTTAACTGACATTCATTGAAGGTTTTATAATGCCTCTGCAAAATTTTCGGCGATCTTGATAAATTCACAACAGTAGAAGCAGCACAGTACACACTGTGGTGGAGTTCTTCAGGTGTTTCTGTTAGGTTCAATTGTGGTAGTAAAAGTTCTATATTGAGGATTCGTATAATCTTCCACATACTTGATGTAAAATTTGGCTTGTATCGTTTTGGTTTTGCTGAATGTCGTAGAAGTTTGTGAAATTAGCACTAAACTCCTGCCTTATTGTCAGTTTCAGTTTTTCCATGTCTGATATGTCATTTCCCTCTTCACGATAATCAGTCGAATTTGACATAATTTGCGCTGGAGTATTTGGGACATTATCGTCGTTTCTATGTTCATGATTGCAATTTGGTGAATCACTATCATTTTGCTTCTGACTGAATCACAGTGATTATCGCCATTGTCCTGTTTAATTTCTTTTTTAATTTTGTCGATCTCTTGCTGCGATAGGTGTGTATTGGCTATTGCTATCCTCCTGTTCACTAGGTTTTGTTTAGAAGTTATACCAACAAATTCTGGGTACATTTCGAGAAATTTTTTGTGCATTTTATTTCGGTAACATATAAGGTCTGTTTCTGCTTTTGTAACTATCATAAAACAATGAATTACACCTTTGTTCATTTGTGTTGCCAATTTGATTCGTCGTCTTACGAGACCTGCTTTGGTGGTTGCTGGTTGACCCGGCGAAACACGTTCAGCGGGAGAAGCTTGATGTTGTCGGGAACTTCTGTGTTCAGCGGCCTGTCGCTCTTCGGATATCCCGATCAGGATCCGCCTGCTCANCTTTGGTGGTTGCTGGTTGACCCGGCGAAACACGTTCAGCGGGAGAAGCTTGATGTTGTCGGGAACTTCTGTGTTCAGCGGCCTGTCGCTCTTCGGATATCCCGATCAGGATCCACCTGCTCAACACCTGCTCAACACCTGATCACCACCGCCTTGAATCCTGTCACCCCCAGCGGTAGCACCAGAGGTGCTCTGGCGCTCCCGAGGCAGCGGCTCAATTTCCGAGGCCTTATGACACCTTGTTATCATTCTCCATAAATATATGGGTAGTGCCATTACCCTGTTATCCACCACCAGTTTCTGCTGATGTCCGTCTCCCACGCGACTGATGACATGCTCTTACGTAGGGTTGGGCTACGGGAGACGATTCTATTCTAAGGCATGGATAGGGTGGATATCAAGGATAGGTAAATGATGGGTAAAGACCGGATTGGTCAGGTAGGTCGTTCTGGGATAGGTCCTGACTCCTCCGCCAGGACCTGTCCGACTAGGCTAATTCTGCCAGTAGCTATGCTATCGCCGCTTCCAGCTTCATTGGAGCACGCAAATCCCCACCGCCCGCACTGACAGTGCTTCGCTAAGGCGGTATCCCCAGGGGGGTTTATTAGGACTCGCCAATAACACGGTTATTCGAGTACTATGTTGGATATCGATATTAAGGTATGTTTCTTCACCAAATGCTCGGGCGTCCTGGAGAAACACTCGAAAATTTTAGTTTTCGATGGAAAATTCTTCGTGTCAAGGGGAGATATGTCGTTATCAGTAATTTTTTCGATCATTCATGAATCATACCTAGTTATTATTAGACAATTTATAAGAAAACCAATAAAACTTTTCCTTCATTAATTTTTTGCACTAATAATGTTCCACTATTCCGATTATAAATCATTTATATTTTAATTCATGAATTACACTTTTTCGGTTGTTTTTTGTACTCATATTTTATTTAGGTAATTTTCTATCAAATAAGTGCCTCGGAACCTCGCTGGAGTGCGCGTGAAATATTGCAGCTCTTGTTCCCATGTAGAAAGGGGAATCTATTACAGCAAAGTAAGTCATGTGAACAGTCGTCTTTTTATATAGATTTTATTAGTTAGTCTTGTTGCTTTCAATCGAATTTCTTCGAAGTAAAAAGAGTTCCTTTTATTATTACTATTTCTGTCTTTCTTTTTCGTTTGCTACCATCATATATTCCAGGCCAATAAGACTATGGGCCATTTATCTACCGTCATATTCTATATGGGGGTAGATAAATCTTCCCACAGGGACTGGACCCCACTAAAATATTTAGAAACGTATTGATGTATCGTTTCACCGTGTACTTTTTTACTTGAAAATGGCAATCGTATTTTATTGTTTCACCGATATTGCTAACTTGACACTATTCATACTGATTAACATACTGTCTTACGCTTCATTCGGTTGGTTGGGGTACCTTTCACCTCTTAAGCACAACATTGTTGTTATAAAAATTACAGATACTTGTGTTTGTGCTCGAATAGAAATTGACTCACAAGACCAACGCGAAAGCTAGGTATATAAATTTATAATTTAATTTACTTTATTTCGCATTGGTCGATATTAAGCAATATTTTGTAACATGACTGGCTGATATTTTTCTTGGTAGAACAAAGAAAGTGAGCGTTTTTAACGTTTCTAGGCGCATCTTTATTTTTGAAAATTTGCGATATGAGAATTGAACTTTCATTGAAACTAAATTTTGACATTTTGTTGAAAAATGTCTAGAAAATATATAATTGAAATTGAATTTTTAAATCCACCCTTAAAAAAATAGATTTTTGTGTACAAATTTATGAACCATGGTTTTCTTGGTAATGAATGGTAGTAAAGCGTCAAAATTGCTCTTGTTCGTTAGCTCTCACTCTGAGTCTAAAGAGTCAAAAGAGTGCATTTTTCAGTTACGCATAAGTGGAAATTTTATAAATTTATAAGTTTTCATATGGATTTTTATTTAATGGTATTATTACGAATGTGGGATTCTTGTGATTACTGTCACGTCTTAATGATCCGTATAAAATAATTTTCCTTCATTAAATTAATCAAATATACTCTTCTGATTATTCGGACTATTAGGACCGAGAGGCAGCGTCACAAAATTGTCTGTCATTTCATTAGCATTTTTGCACACATATTCAGTAAGCCTAAACTATGGTCCACCGGTCTAGTAGCGCTGAATGCGAGTGATATGACGGAGTAAACATAGCAAATAAGAGAGAAAAAAGTAATTTCATTAGACGTCAAACCAAGAGCAGTTGAAAGTTTATTCATAATAATTGTCCAAAAAAGTGGTCTGCGACTCGTGCGATGCTGCTCTCCGTCTGCCGGGGTTAGAGCAAATCAGAAAAATAATTAAGTCATTTCATTAGGCGGCAGACCAAATACAACCGAAAACTTATTTAATATAGATTTATTAAAAAAATTAACTTACGGCTGTTTCGATGCTGCGTCAAACCACGCCGAATGCGACGTTACAACCCAGTGTTCCGATAATGTTTTTGTTACAATTTGACGTAATATTCTTTGTACAATATTGTGTATTCATACATAATGATTATTCTACTTGCAAACATGGCCCGCTTTGACTCGCAAGTCAACGTCAACGTTGGGACAGGAAGCAGTCAGTCTACTAGAGCGGTTTACCAATCAAAACCTCTTAGACTTACTGACAATGCGTCAAAAAATGGTGTCTAGTGAAATGACTGCAAATTTGTGACGCTGCCTCTCGGAGTATTAGATCTAAGTTACTATCTAGAAAACCATCATTCATTACTATCTTTTACAACAAGGTTCGATATTTTTTAAAAGTTAAATAGATAATTAACAAGATCTTTCTCTACAAAATACTAAAATTTGATTTCAATCGAAGTAATAGTTCTCAAAACATATAGTNAAGATCTTTCTCTACAAAATACTAAAATTTGATTTCAATCGAAGTAATAGTTCTCAAAACATATAGTTTCAAAGTGTTAGATGCGTTGAGAAACGTCTAACAAGCACCCCATCTTTGTTACATCTACAATAAAAAAAATCGGCCAGTCAGAATAAACATTTTAATTTTATATCGATCGACGCATAAGCTTAATTTGGATAAGATGTATTATTTATGTGGGTCTTCTGGATATCTTTGTTTATTTAAGCACCAACTCGGGTATCTCTAATATATATGACGACAGTGGTTGAATGCGTTTTATCATATGAAAACAAAGCAAAACCACTACAATTCTGATTACTCTGTAAATTTGACCTTTTTCTATTTGAATTCGTTTTGGGTCATTTATCAATATTGCTGTTCCTTTGAGACCAATATTTTTATTAATTCATTTCGTGACTTCTGGTCATGATGTATGACAAAATATTTCACTAAGTATAACAAATAATACAAAGTACATAGCAACGATCCCCGATATCATGAGAGTACCATTTTTTAAAGTTTATTGAGTGCATGTTCACATTCTGTATAATTATATAATCTTCCCAAAGTGCTTAAATTATTTCTTTTCTTTTGGCCGAAACCATGTTGTTCATTGACCAAGAAATCCCGTAGAATTGAATTACAGTTTGAGTGGCGCGCTTCGAAGATGTGACGTCAATGCAATAGAATGTACCAGCGCTGATTGGCTCTTTGACTCTTGAGGGGTGGTCGTAAGCGATCATCTGTGGAAATCCATGACCTATTTGAGACATCACAACTGCGCTTAATGTCATGTTTACGTTGTGATTGTTTTTCTCTGTTTTATTTCTCACCTGGCATCAGCGTATTGACACAGTGCCGGATTCACCGAAACATTCTCGGTTATGTGACGTTCTAAAGATATTTTTAAAATTCTGATCTTGATGTTTACGATTTTTGGACGAAGTATATCATGCCTTGTTACACCAAAATTGGTTGGACTAGTCAGGGATACGAGTGCAAATAATATTAATTTGATATCGAGTACAAGAGAAAATACATATATTCTCTCTGTGAACAGGCAAGTGATTGGCGTGTTGCTTTATTGTAATAATGAATGCTAGTGTGAAGTGACGATTCATTGTTCTATTAACAAACCACGTTTCCGATCTATGCTTGCCACCAAAAATACAAAATATTGTTTATTTTCTGAAGTATGTGCTGGAAAATTTTACAACATTCATGTGTGTTACTGATTTTATTGTTGATGTTCCAATTTGTCAAACAAAACCTTAATTTGCAGCTAAATAGACCTACAGTATGTTGCACTGTACATATCAATAAACTTTAAAATTGCAATGAAGAAGGCTTGATCATAGTTTATCACTGAATCTTCCTCTTTTTAAATTGATTAGCATAGCTCTGTACTTACCATCATTTATAATTGTAGTTTTTTATGTCTTCAGCATGACAACATATTATTTATGTTTTTTATAATTATAGAGGAATTCTTGTAAGGACAATGGCTGATAGTTCTAACGAAATAAGACCAAAATCCCAAAATAGGTTGGCTCTTGAGAAATCCCCATACCTTTTGCAACATGCCAATAACCCTGTCGATTGGTGAGTATGTTTTTATATAAGTATGTTTGGTTGGTCATAAATTCTCAATGTATTGTATCACCCCATTCTGATTCATATTTTCATTATTTTCTCAACAATGTCTTACCTATTTTCTTTTTTTCACTTCTCCCCTATTCTCAATTTAAATTGAACATCGGACTTAACTTGCCTCAATTTTTTGACATTCATAACTTTTGTTGACACACTTGTAGCAATTCAACCTCCTCTGTATTTCTAATTCTCTTTGGATCTTTATTCTCAAATACTTCTTGTGACTGGTATGCTCTACAATAATTTTATTTAATGTATATTTACAATAAGATCTAAAATGACTGACCTGCATGATCTAAATGAGCTTTAAAAGTTACCATTTATTTAGAATATTTGGAGTAAGTGCTTACTTTTGAAGATAATTTTAATTGTGTGTGGGTCAGTGATTTTATTTCTACTTCCATGTAATTCTTAAGTTGTTCCTCAAGGTTTTCATGAAATCAGTGACATTTATGAAAAACATTATTGCTAGTTTCTTCTGTTGCACTGTTTAAGTAATAATAATAAATTTATTGTCAAAAAACAGTACAGACTGCGTATGACCACGTGGAGGACAATAAACTAATTTACTCTCCGGAAGCAAGCAAGGGACCATCCCATCAATTCCGATCAAGGGCCCTAACCAAGAGGCTGATTCAAAAATTTCAGCAAAAGTTCCTAGATAAGATAAAAAGTTAGTGTATAATAAGATAATAAGTAGTGTTGTGAAGGTCAAAAAATTGAGGCAAGTCTTCATTCCTGATCATATACATAAACACATAAATTCAAAATTAGTTCATGGTGGCAGTATCTTTACATTTTGTAGAAAGTAAACATATTACACTGAGAAACAACAGCCAGCGACTTCCTGTGTCTTATAACTATTGTAGAATGAATTGATCTGTATCTTAATGTGTAATTAAAAATAATGTAAAAGCCTTGAAATAATCTTCAAACAAATAATGTTATGTAATTAACTTTTATAAATTTTCATGTTGTTAAGTTTTTATTAGCTTTTAAAATTTAGTACATATAATGATGAAGTTTTGCTCTGAAGACTTCACTCGTATAAAGAAATGAAAAGATAAGTAACCATGGTAATTGAGGTACTAGTTTCATCAAGTAACTCATATCTCTCATTTATATCATATTTTTCAGGTTTTTATTTCTTCCTCTGTAATTTGGCTGTTCATTTGAGATTGTTTTGGAACAGATCTGGAAACAATGGATTTGAATTTCATTATTACATTATTAATTTTTATGACCTTTTTGAGACTGAAATATAATTTTAATCATAAAACTTCTCTGAAAAAGTCTGCTAAGTTAATAACATAATTATAACAGACATAAACTGCCCAACAATTCTAAATTACCTTGGAAAACCTATAAACTAAATTTTTATTGTAGTAAGCATTGCATTCAAGAACAAGAAAACAAAATAGAGGGTTTATTAAAAATCCAACCTTTATTGGTGGTTTTATAATGATTTTAACCTCAATCACCCAACATTTCATCAACAGCTTGTATTTTTAAGTAATGGATTATTAAAATGCTAGAAGAAATTAATTTGTCTGAAAATAGAATATAGTTGAAATGATAGATAAATATTAGATGAATAAATTACTAAAGTGCTGATGAGGCTTAAAATTACTTCTCTAGGTTTTTTATATGATTTCAGTGAATGAAATTAAATATTTATTATAGATTTTTGAACCATTTGATGATACAATAAGTAGATCTTAAACATTTTAAATAAAACGACTTATTTGACTATACTTCAGAAATAACAAATAATTGATTTTTCTACTAATTATGAGTGACAGGATTTTTATTCATTAAACTTTATTACAAGAATTAAAGAGCATTAAATTATGTGTCAAAGAGGTCCTTTAAACATTACATTTGATACTGTAGCATTGTCATAATTGTCAGCCAAAAAACATATTTTAGCACTTCATATGAAATTTTCACATTGTGATTTTTGAAACATTCCTAATTTGGAAACGTTTTTTTTTTCAGATAAAAAGTTTTATGGGATAAAAGTTGTGAAAAATTAATTTCTACTGCTAATAATCACCTAAATTCTCAAATTTAATCAATTTTAAGTAATTATAAATTTAATTATAAATTTATTGTCAAAAAACAGTACAAACTGCGTATGACCACGTGGAGGACAATAAACTAATTTACTCTCCGGAAGCAAGCAAGGGACCATCCCATCAATTCCGATCAAGGGCCCTAAGGCAGAGGCGGATTCAAAAAATTCAGCAAAAATTCCTAGATAAGATAAAAAGTTAGCTGCGAGTTATAATACTAATAGAATGTCAATATGTTTGTAATTTTAAGCAAAAAATTACATGTAAGTTATTATCGAACTATAGATTATTCTGAGTATAGTGCTTAAAAATTGAAATAACACTAAATTCACGATTTATTGTTACAATAGACCCGCCCCTAGACAAAGCCTAGAGAACCTGTATGATAAATCCGCCTCTACCCGAAGGAAAACCGGAGAAAAACCCGGGCCAGGATGGGGCTACAGAATTTATGTACACAAACGTGCCAATGTTGAGTACACATAAAACTAAATTAATATGAGCCATAAGACAACACAATCATGCAAGAAAATAGTTTTTGAAATTGTTATAAGTTGTTTAAAAAGTACTACAGCAATGGCGTGATAAAGCACAAGACGAATTTAACTTTTGTTAAAATCAATAAATTCTTTTACAGTGTAGAAGCACTGGTGCAGGAGGTAGTTTTTAACCGCGGATTTGAAGATATTCAATTTCATAATATCTTTTATATTCTTGGGCAGGGAATTATATAGAACGATTCCCGAATGGTATGGTCCCTTTTGGCAAAGAGTGGTTGACACTCTAGGGCGATGAATATTACTACTATTGCGTGTATAGTGTTCGTGAACGAGACTGTTTCGTATAAAGCAAGGGTGGCACTTCAGTAATTCGGTCTTAACAAACAAGACCGTTTCATGAATATAAATGCAGGGAAGCGTTAAGATATTTAATTCCTTGAGTAAAGGTTTACAAGAGTTTCGAGGGTGAGATTTACAAATTATCTCTTCTGAATTCTGAAAGTTTGAATACTCTGACCGGAATTACCCCAGAAGGTAATGCCGTAACGTAAATGGGAGTAAACGTTTGCAAAATATACGCAACGGGAAATACGTGGACTAACTGCGTTAACTAAGATTCGGAATGCGTAACACAATTTGCTTAATTGGGAATTAAGATTGTCAATGTGACAATTCCATTTGAGGTTGTCTTGAATATGGAGACCTAAGAATTTTGTATTTGTAACAGTTTTTAATTGTGTTCCGTTTAAAGAAAGAGAAACCTGGGGTAAAGATTTTGTGATACTATTGTGAAATGACATAGACACTGTTTTGTCAGTGTTTACAATGAGACGATTTGCATGGAACCAAGTCGAAAGGTTAGACAAAACTTTTTGAGCATTGGCGTGTTTACATAGTAAATTAGTATCATCAGCAAAAAGAATCATTTTGCAATCTGATGTGGATGATGACATGTCGTTCACATACAGTATAAAGAGTATAGGACCGAGAATTGGTCCTTGGGGTACTCCGCAAGTAAGTGGCTTTGTTTCTGAAAGACAACGCTGAAGTGTTTC
>NNCF01130449.1:144019-165396 GCA_002313205.1 Laupala kohalensis
GAGTCCCACACGCGGAGAGAGTCATGTTGGCTCTCCTTAGTGCGTAACTGCATTTTCCCTACCTGCACAGAATTTTAGGGCTCTAATGACCTCGATGTCGACAAGCCGTAAAGCCCCATAAAAAAAGGAAAATATGATTTCTTGAATTAACTGTGTAAAACACCTTTTTGTCTCTTGTTTACCTTATGTTGGCACATTTTCCTTCGTATGAAAGTTGCTCATGAAACTCCTAACCCTGCTTATGAAGCTACATTATTACTTATAATTTCGATTCTTATCAGTTAATGATTTCGAAAAACGAATTTTCCTCTTCTGTATCCGCCTAAATAATGGATTAAGCATAATAATGAACATTTGCCATCAATTCTATCACAACACCAACTTTGATGGATAAAAAATATCGATGGTGGTTTGGAAAGAACAGTTGTTCAAAGAGCACAAAATTTACGTGAGGGAAGCGGCGGGGATCCAGGTATTTGGTTGTAATTCTCTATTATATCTCACAGAAAAATACTATTTTTTATATAACGTTGCAGTTCTTTAAATCACTGGGACGACAGGTAGTGCGACTTGGCCGTTTCCGACGCAGTCCACTCTGCTGTTGTGGGGAGTTTTAATATTCGGGATGTGTAGAATGGAGAAAATGGATGTAAGCGCGAATGCGTGGTAGGATCTTTTTTTTTTTTTTAAGGCGACGAGTGGCGGAGGGGGTTGGCCCATGAGCGTATGGCTGACTCCCGATCTTCTACCTGTCTTTGGAGGAACGTATTTCCCGCCTGAAGACGACATCTCGGGACGGCCTGGTTTCAAAACGCTGCTCAGTGTTATAGAGAAGCAAGTGAGTGGCTCGGAATGATATTTAGCGAATCGGATATAATTCATAATTCGAAAAATCTGAACATTTTGTTTTGAATGATAGTAAAGATATTTTTGTTAAAATAATTTTGATGTACAGAATAGTTTATTTACTTAAAATAAGATTGAGAAAATTAAAACTTGAAAGATACTTTTGCGCTGTATTTCCTCTAACAGAGACAATGTATGTTCGTTTTCTGAGTGTTGTATCACTCGTAACACTATTATAGGTATTGATATATCCTACCACTAAAATTTATCGTTAGCACTCATCAATTACGCTTCGCAGTTGAAACAAGGTGTGAACAATTTGCGCGCGTACCATGTTCAGGTTAGGTGAATGGGACAGTACAGCGGTCACATCACGTAGTTTCCGGGGGATAATTAGACACAATAAGGGAATAATGAAACTTAGGAGTAAAAAGTTTACATTTGCTATTTAGCCAATTTTTTCATTATAATTAAGTGTTATCAAACGGCACAAATAAAATTAGTTATTCTGTTTCTTGGTATGTATATGGTGTATGTACTTGTGTGAGCGTAGTGGTGCCATAAAGTGCGTCGCCGCGCTCTCTCGGTTGCATTCTTTATCTTAACTGGACTTTATTCCTCCAGATGAGCTAAAAGTGATTTTTCTTGACCCCTACAACTATGATAATCGTAACAAAATAGTCTGAAATGGTTAATTATTATTGAAAATTAGGTGTCTCCCTACACTGGGAGCATGTACACTCGGCTTCCACATGGCTGATTTTCAGGATGATTAAACTACGATTTTCCCGTCGATCTAAATCTGGAGGGGAAGCTCTAGATCAGGGGTCGGCAACCTTTTTTTGGCCGCGTGTCAAAATCAACCAAAATGTGAGTATTAAAGAGACGTTTGAGTCAGAGATATTTTCGACATGGATCTTATACACATAAACACTTTAGTATAAGATCCATGGTAATCGAACTAAAATGTTCTTCGTATCTATTTTCAATTTTTTAAATTCTTAAAATGCTTGTTTCATGTTTGTTTTATAATTTATTTTTATATATTATACTTTATTTTCGGAACTAAAATGGGTCACTTGAAATTATCAAATGGGTCACTCGGTGAACCTCGGATCATAGGTTGCCGACCCCTGCAATAAAGCGTTGATTTCACATTGATATTGGNTGAAATATGTGGAGCAGTATATTGCGCCCCTGCGGCCAGAACAAGATGTCCCGGGTTCGATTTCGGGCACGTTGCCATTTTTACTGTCGTCTCTTCCACGAATATAGACTTTGAGATACATTAGTTGAATTAATTCATGCAGTGACGATTTGTGACTTCAGTGGCGCGAAAACCGTGCCAAGATGGCGGCGTCGGGCGCGCGGGTGGCTTCGGCGTTGAGTCGCGTGGCGTCGCGCTCCGCTGCGGACGACGAAGCGTCGACGGCTACGACGAGCGGCGGCGCCGGCGCTTCCCGGAGGCGTCCTGCAGGCCCCGAATACGCGGAGCAATGCTTCAAAGCGCTGGAGGCAGCTTTCGATGCTCGCCATGGAGGCTTCGGGCGAGCGCCCAAGTTCCCTCAAGCGCCCGTCTTGGAATTCCTACTCACGGAATGGGCGCGCGCTCCAACGCAAGCCAATGGCAAGGTGGCGCTCCAGATGGTCTCCAAGACATTGAAGCATCTGGCCTTGGGAGGAGTACGAGATCATGTGGGTGAGGTATGTGGTCACTCTAGCTCTTTACGATTCAAAATCCAACGTTACTTGTGCCCCTCGTACAAAAAATGTGTAGACATATGCGAACGCGTAAGAAGACTGTCATGAGTCAAAAACGTGACTGCGGTATATTTTATACCTCGATAATAATAAATAATAAATAATAAACTAGTGAATAATAATGAGTTATACTAATGAGTAGGGAACGAGACCGTTGTGTTGACACCATTAACATGAGAGTGGACCCATGACAAGTGTACTGTATTGTTTGTAGGCTAAACCTACTGCATTGGTTTGAAGCGCAATGTTTAATTCTCCAGAACATCGCCGACGCCAAGCATGCGTCAGGCAAAAATTCCGCATAATTTTGTAAAAAGGTTGTTACCTTGCCTCGATGATGCACCGGCCATGTCTTATTGACGTTTCCCTTCTTCCTATTCAACTAGTTACTGTATTATGTATATTTAGTGCTGAATTGTTTTATATTTGTTCATTTTATACATTGTAAGTAGAGCTAAAAAGACTTGCGTTTCTATACACTTTGTAAGAAATATTTTAGAATTATTGGTCACGCGAAAGCAATGGAAACCTTTCTTGATGTACGCCTGCCTAAGAGCGTGAAGTAGTTTGATGTCTTGTTGTTTGCAGGGATTCGCTCGTTATTCCGTGGACGGCGAATGGCGAGTGCCGCACTTTGAGAAGATGTTGTACGACCAAGCGCAGTTGAGCGCAGTGTATGCCTCCGTGTATCTAGCGACGAAGGATCCTCTGTTCGCGTCCGCGTGTCGTGGGGCCATCGAATACACAGAGCGCGCCTTGGGCCATCCGGAAGGGGGCTTCTGCAGCGCCGAAGATGCGGATTCGGTTCCATCGTACAACCTCAACGCAGAACCTCTCGAAGGAGCCTTCTACGTGTGGACGGAGGATGAGGTGAGACGACGGAGAAATCGTTTACTGGATGGCCTTTAAAAATCCTTTTTTAATGCATTCTTCTTTACTGGTCACGGTCAGAGGGAGACATCTGCATTTAGGCTGTTTCTCTTACCTTCTTCCTTCTCCTTCGCGTTCTGTTACATGTGCGTCAAGTACATATATCAGCTTTCGAATATTACTAACAAGGGATGTGTGTATCCTCGAACGCTCAGAAATGCACGAAAATGTGCTCAGAATAGAAATCGCTCATCGCAAATGCAGTGTTATGAGTCATTCTCACGCGAAACTTTATGTAGCATGATATAATAGCCATTTGTAATTTTTCCACTTTTGCTTGCCTCAGCATGAACATTTCGTGAATCTGTTGTTTCAAGTTTCTTTGAAACTTTTGGGCCAAATGTGCCTTGTGTCTCTTGAAAACATTGTGTATCAAAAAACCCAATCTAACATTACAGATTTATTTACATGGTAATTGTGGAGCGTTAGCAACATTATCAAAGAATCATAAATTAAACGTCGTTGGTATATTGCTCATAGTTTTAATGTTATAAAGCTTTTTCGACTGCATAGCAGCCATCGTCAGTAACATACCCTGAATATATATACACACATTTCAACAGATTTATTAATTCTCACTCGACGTGTAGTACACATGTACGAGAAATGCAAACACTTAAATCATCAACTCAAATGCTCAAATTAAAGGGAGCGCTTCGACGCAAATAAAACCCAACAGAAATAATAAGTAATAATAAAATTAAAGACAGCTCCCCAAAAATGTTAATTAATTCTTCCTTGACACATGATGCGCTAGGTTACTCTCGGTAGTACAGACTC
Source organism: Laupala kohalensis (assembly GCA_002313205.1). Lineage (NCBI taxonomy): Eukaryota > Metazoa > Arthropoda > Insecta > Orthoptera > Trigonidiidae > Laupala > Laupala kohalensis. The sequence goes on from NNCF01130449.1 coordinate 148,337, forward strand.
ATTCACTTGTTGAACCTTTGTTGCACTCAGCGGTTACGCTTCTTCCGTAGCCTATCTCATCGAGCAGCGCAGTCGAATGTTGGCTCCCGTGTTGCTCGGTGGGCAGCTCTTCTTCCTCCGCCCCATTGCCTCGCGGCGACGCCTCTTTATTCCCCGCCGAATAGGACAGCCTGTGTCGGCATTGGCGATTGTAGGGTAAACGTTGGATTACCTTTGCCGCCTGGCTACCTCGCCTCAGCCGACCGGTGGACTCGTCTCCGTGTAATTTAAACGCGCGGTGTCTGCTTGCATGCTATTGCCGCGCAAATTCAAATGCGCGGCGTGCATACACCGCTAACAGACATAGAGCTTATTAGCTAATCTACCACTTATTGTTGTCGCCACATCAATCGTATAGCTATGTGTAGAGCTATGCACAGACTACAACCCACCAGCTGTAGATTTCTCTCCTCTGTGAGATAGTGTTAATGAAGACATTTCGTAATAAAATTGACTTTGGCCACTGCTTCAACATTTGCTTTGTCCGTACTCCCGTCTTTTGCATATTTGTTCACTTCCTCAACTAGCCCTTGTGCCTTCCGACGGACACTATGATGTTCTTGTATGTCCTTACGTGTGACGAACGTACTAATATACCTGGAATAAATGACATGTTCAGTCTTAAGTTTGTTGATAAAATAATAATAAATTTATTGTCAAAACTGAATGTTACGAATGATTTAATGGAAACAATAATCGAAGCTGAGAAATTGTTCAAGCCAACCACTTTAGACGCTTCTAGAGCCCACATTTGCAAAAGTCCTTTTAACTGTCTTTTAAAGTTTGTAATTGTGACTCTGCGCGTTTCTTTTGAAACGAACTCGACTTCGCCTTCTGCTGGTCACTTAGGTCCGATTTCACCAAATCTACTGAAAATGTCGTATTTAGAAACTGGGTTTACCATCAACACCGATTGGAAATTCGTTTGACATTGTTTGAACTCCACCAGACGGAACGAAGCAACGTTTAGGTAAACGTTTAGAGCAATACACCATGACCTTCAAACGCAAAACGCGAAGCGTTAAAGAACAGAAGACATGGGCACGATTGTCGTATCATACGTCCCAGGTCTAGCGGAAACACTCTTGAGAATTCGAAACAAATTCCAATTGAAGACCGTGTTCAGTTCCAGAACAACATTCGTACCAAGACGAAGCCAACGGATGAAAACCAAACACCCAAGGAATGCATATACAGTATTCCATGTGAATGCGGCCAAGAATACATCGGCGAAACAGGAAAGCCCTTACCCGTGCGATTAAAAGAACACACACAAAAACCGTACGCAAGGCAGAAACCTTCAAGTCAAGGTTAGCTGACGTGACGTCTGGGAAAACGGTCATCGCATCCTATGGGAAAAGGTCTCCCCCATCGCCAGAGAAAGCGATCTAAATATACAGAAGATCAAGGAAGCCGTATACATCCGCCTGGCTCAATCTTCAATCGACATGCATCCCCTATGGTTGTCAATAATACTAGAGCAGCACAACACAAGAGGTTAAACATATCACCTACACCTCCGGGTCGCAGTGGTAACGTCTTCGTCTTCAGAACCAAAGTACCCTGGTTCGAATGCCGGTACTGCCGGACGTTGACATACAACATCCGAAACGTGGCAAAACGAAATACGCCTGTTGTGAAGATATAAACAGGTTGAGACGATGGATAATGCCTAAAATTGTAATAAAAATGATAATACAACATCGTCAAGACTTTCATACAGAGAAGAAATGCACTTACAAGTCCAACTGACAGGTGAATTAGGAATGGTGGTAAAAATAAATTTAAGTACTAAAATATCCTTTGCCTTATTAAAAAGTATCCCCAATGAAGATAAACACATACTTTGGCGAGTATACAGTTGTATTAAAGAATGAAATTCGTACTCAATTTTTTTATTTTATACATCGAACTGTTATTTTATAATTTCTCTCGTTATTTTAAAATGCTAATTCGTAAGATCGGCGACTTGCTCGATTCACTTTCAATCATCAGTTTTTACAACCAGAAGTAAGCTCATGGTCGAAGCGCACGCAACCTAACCAATGTCTCAAAACTGCGTTTACGGCGGTAAACGGTCGAAAGATTGCCGGTTGGCTTTCAAACTACGTTACGTCGTGAACGGCGTTTGCACTCAGTGGTGGAATGCAGAACAGCGTCAAACGCGTTTTCAAACGGCTTTTGAGCCTAAGCACCATTTACTTAGTGCCGGTGAAATCCGGTCTAAATCTAATTTTAACTACCAATTTGATTGACTTCGGATGCACGTATAGCGTCTCATAAGTTTGTTATAGGAGTTGAAGCCACGATTGTAATAGTCTGAATAAATGTTCTCCAGTATGTTGTCATAACTATCTTGTAATACACTGGACACCGACATTCGGGTGGAGATGGTTCATGCTCACTTGCACTCGAAAGTTTCTCTTGCTCTGGAGATGGAAGCCAACTTCAGGTACGCGTTCTTCCTGTCCTTCAAAATCACTATACCTATCCAGCATTGTATTTGTGATTTATTGTGCTATATGACATATCCTCGACTCCGACTATTTCCTTTTTCAGTACGTCGCATCTTTACCTCTAACAATTTGAAGACATTCATGGGTTTAATACGCCTCATGATACCAATGTACACTGTTTTCACTCTCACAACCAAACACTAAACAAAGAACAACAACAACAAAAGAAACGCCTCCTTCTACAGCTATACTTGTCACACGAATACTATCGGATTTTTATTATAGACTGACTTGTGATAGCAGTGGAGAGTACAAAAAAATCGTGAAAAAATCAGTTAGCACTATTGGGTTTGTCATTGTGTTCTGCATGTTCATAAGTGAAAAATTTGGTTATAAATGAATAGTAATTTTTTTAAACCCGAAATGTTTGAAAAAAAACGTTATTTTTTAATTTTTACCGCACCGTCGAATTTATTATTTTTTATAAAATAAACTAAGGGTGAGAAAAATAGTTCTTATTTAGCGAAATATTTATAGTTCGCTATTATATAATATTTATAGCGAAATAGTTCTTATTTATAACTGTTTCGAAAAAGCTCAATAGACGCTTGTAAGATCGTACAGGCAATAGATTAAGTACACCTGAGACGATCAGCCAACTCTTGCTTACAGGTGCGTCTAAGCGTCTGCGCAGTTCAGCAAAATTGACATTACCGCTTTGAACATATAGTATATTCTTCAGTAAGCGGGTGGGCGCCGCTGGGAAAACACTGAATAAAGTCAGCTGCGACTCCCTCGCAAAAGGGTAGTTTAAATTTACGCCACCAGAGTGCACCAGTGACCGGACCGAGATCGCGAAGGGCAGGCGAAAAAAATTTCAGAATTCCTTCGTCAGAGCGCTCAACCATCGCGATCCCTTGACAGTCGAATGACGATGGAAGTTCATCTGTTTTTTAAAGCTGTTTTTTTTTACGAAAAGCGAGGAGGAGGCTGAAAATACGTATCGTAAAATACGTAAAATAAATATCTTATCAAATTCGTTTTTTGGTCATTTTTTCATATTGAAACATTTTATCAAAGTTCACATTATAAATAGTGTAAATTTGTTTCCTAATTTCAACTCATTATTGGCATAGCAATAAAAAACTTCACGACAATGAAATCTTACATTTGTGTAAGCTCCAATGAGATTAATTCTGCTTCCACAATAAGTAGCGTTCTTTATTGATTCTCTTTCTGTTCACACTTGTGAAAAAACTGCTCCAGGAGGCTGCTGCTGGGCCGTCTCGAGTTTGCTGTCTTCTTGCAGATATTTGTGTTTTGTGTTAACAATAACTGTTGTACTTATGACAACATTTATTCATTTCAACCTTCTACATAAAACGAGTTATTGATTTTTTTCAAGAACACAGCTAAAAACTACCAGAATTATTATTAAGGAATAAAATTTACACTGTCGCACTCAGGAATACCGTGATTATGTTAAAATTGAATTAAACATTTAAAACTTTACTCAGCCACCAACTAGTGATAAATATAACCATGTTTTCAATTAGCGGCCAGCGATGCTTCACAGTCACGCGTGTTGTTGCCGCTCGTATCACTGTACTGACGGTATAACTTTGTCAGTTATTGAATAGCTGAGTTTTGCATGGGAATGACTCATACCACTGTTGTTGGGATGAGCGATTTCTAAGCACATTCGTGCGGTTCTGAGCGTTTGAGATCACACACATGTCCTGTAAGTGGTATATGACGCTAAGTCAGAGTTTACGACTCATTCCGTTTAGAAAACACGTGTAGTTGTCTATTAAAACACATTTTGTCCATCTGTTTGCATTTTTAGTTACTGTAAAAATACTGCACTTTTGTTTCACGGGAAAAGTAGGGAAGATCTCAGTAATTTATCTCACGAAGTAAGCTTATAAAAATAACTTTTTCACTCCATGACGATATTACTACGCCTGTTATTGTAAAGGTGACTACATCTCCCGTGGTGAGAGAATTTGGTTTGGTCGTCTGAAACAAACCAGGGTAAAAAATCGAAAGTATAAAAAGAATTGAAAACTAATAATAAAATAATAATAAAAAAATCAGCACCTCTTCACCATCGATTTTCCGCCATTTACAGCATAAGGAATGAGACACTCATAGTGAGAATTGTTACACAAAAATTTCTTCTCTGGGGTTTTAGTATCTTTGTATTATCGATAGGTCAGGCAACAAGAAAAGTGAATGCGCGTGTGTGCAGCGGGTTTCATAAGACTGACTTTTAAGGCACCCATACAATGTCCAACGAGACTCATCAAATAAGTTTGGTCGAGTATGGGTGCATTTTTGGCTGTTATGTTGGGAAAGGATAAGATACCACAGAGTTTTTCCGGTTTCCAGTGGTCGATCGACCCCACCATGAGCACTGTATTTTCATACAACCGAAGTAAATCATAAAGTAACTAAAACTCAAGGAAAAAGTTGTACTTTTCAAGGATTATTGTTTATTCGGTGAACCGTACTTCGAATTTTTCTTACTCAAAGTCGTATGGCATAAAAAACAGATTTTTTCTTCGGTATTTGAAAGTTTTTTTTTCCGTTTTGTGGAATATCTTCTGGAAAACATATCTGGCTCATCTAAAAATGTATAGCAAAATGTAAAATTTCATATTTTTTAATGTAAAGCAATATTATTCTTGAATTTAGTTTGTCCACGTTTTTATTAAAATAAGTCCTCTCAAAAAAATATGACAATTCATTTGGTGACTCGTACTCATAAACAGAAGGAGAGACAGACGATACTAAACAATTAACATGAACATCCCCCCCCCCCAGGGGACTTACATCGAGTAAGTACGTGTTTGGCGAACACGGGGTCCCGAGCTGAGTCTGGCATTACTTCCACTTACTTTTGCCATGCTCCTTCCTTTCTCTTTTCTGACCTCGCTTGGCCACCTCTTGTTCTTTTCGATCCCGACGCTATTAGAGCTAGGGTATCTTTCATTTTCCTTCTTCACTTCCTTCTTTTCCCCGCAAGGGGCTCAGTTGCGACTGAATATATGCTTGGCGAACCCACGGCTCCAAGCTGCGGACTGGTACTGCGCCACTAGTCCTCAGACACCGTACGCTTTGGACGTGCTTCAGCGACCACCATTGGCACGATGGTGGAAAGTTACGTGTTTTAAGAGACGGAGATCTTGCCTTCATTGGCCGGGTCGCGAGGAAGGATTAAACCTCTATAAAAACTCCTCAACCTCAAGGTGTGTTACGCGCCGATGAGGTGAATGGGTGTTGAGGATAAATACTCGCTAGCGGACGACCTCTGAGGCAACTGCCGTACGTCAGTTGAGCAAGGCTTAGTGGCGTGATGCGGGGACCCCATGTCACCGAACATTCATTTCCTCCGAACTCGTGGGACAAAATGACAGATTCTTCGATTTCCCTACCTTGCGGAGTGGGTGTATCGCAAGGTAAGTATTCCACTCAAACGTCTTCGAAGCGACCGAGTGTTCACAGCCCTCCCACTTCAGAAGGCAATAAGGAAAAGTTAAAGAGCATTCCCTACGAGAATGTTTTTGTCGTTATGACACGTATAGACGGGACACTTGAAAAAGTATCTCCGTTCTATAATTAAAAAGTCTTAGAAGGTCTCGTTGGTTCATTGAAGACTATAAAAAGATTAAGAAACGGTAGAAAGCTGAAACAAAAATATAGTATGAACAAGAATGTTTGGTGGTAATAACGAATTTTTAATCCTGCAAGTATCAGGTTTAGTCATGGAAACCTCCATCTACATTTCCCAGTGGGATTATTAAAATACTAAGTATATGTTTCAAAGATTTATTTAGTGTATTGTTGGTCGTTAATTTGTCGCTTTTTATTGTTTCTCCACCTCCAATCCTTCTATTCTTCTTTGACTTTGTTATCCCAAAAAGGGGTAATTCTCGATACGGACCATCTTAAATGTCCAGTGAGTGTCCGTTTTACAGACGTTTCATTGTTATTTAATGCAATAAAATTATTTTTAAAAAATATAGATGTCCATCACAAATAGGCATGAATGGACAGTTTGGAGGTCACAGAGTTTCACAAGTTCATAGCCCCTCATTAGTGGGATCGATCCTTTTACTTTTCTCTCAGCTTGCTGAGTGTGCCTGAGTATTACTGTCTGTTCGGACGTTGTGAGTCTTGACCTTACCGAGGTCCTAACTCGGAAGGCCAACTAGCACCTAAACTCTCTGCAATCGTTTATTAGTAAAGACCAAAATTACCGGACAGAAAGATAGCAAATAAATCGCTGACTCTTTTCAATCCTTCCTAACATTGTTATCAAGTTTCCTTAGCCAACGAATCTCTTGTGGTATTAGGATGGAACATATTTGGCCACACACGCAACAGTGACTACGCTCATCAGGATCTGTGATTTTAAATATTTTTGTGGATGTGGATTTGCAGGTTAGAAGTCTTTTACACAGTCCTACGTAATATTGTATTTATGAAGCATTCTTACACTTTGTTTCTTATTTTGATCCGTCTTCCACTTGAGGCTGAACGAACCAATTATATCTCTTGCGTCGTCATACAAACCTGTGAAATCGTTATAGTACCCAAATGTAATCAAAAATGTGAAAGAAAAAAATGACAATTTTAAACGGTTTGTATTAATTGTGTTCACACATCGTTTTTATAGGTGTTTGGAGTATGAAGAAGTCGATGAATTTTGTGTATTTTTTGTTACGTAACTTTTTCTGTTCTTCCCTCATGCCTGGGGGTTGTGGTTTGCTTCAGGTGCGTGAAGCGCTGCGGTCTCCGGGAGCCGAGTGGCAGATGCGAGGAGAAGAGCCGTTGAGCGATCTCTTCTGCCGTCGCTTCTGCATCAGCGCTGAAGGGAACGTGGCGCCGGCGTTGGATCCCCACGGCCACCTCACGGGGCGCAACGTGCTTCGCTTGAACGCCGCTCCAGGGCAAGACTCTTCGGGTGACGACGCACGCGAGGGGGAGCGCTTGAAACACGCGCTCGGATTGCTGCGCGTTGTCAGAGACACGCGCCCGCGCCCACGCAAGGATCACAAGATCATCACGGCATGGAACGGTAACGTTGGCATGTTCTTTGTACAAAACTTCAGGAATTCACCTTATTTAATCATAATTGGACAAGAACTCGTTACATCACACGGCTCCACTACATACACTTTGGGGCTTCGTTGATATTAGAGTTTGGTAACAATTTCGTGACTTCGTCTCACAGAGAAAAGTGGGGCAGGAGGACAAACAGCACCATTCACTTCTCCGGTCTGTACACTGTGCTTTGATGACCAAATTACCTCGACGATCAATTCTCTGCTTCCGGAAATCACTCACTCCAAATAAATAGTGTCAATAATTGCTCAAATTCTCCCCAAGATAATTTCTGTTTAATTTGTAGTTGACTGTCAACTTGAAGTATTCATTCGCTCATGATGCAGGAAACCAGAAGTATGCTTTCCAAAGCTTGGGTCTCTTGTACGTCATATATTCCTTCAAACCCATTGAAAGGTTCGGTTAAACTTTTTCTATTAGATCTTGTTGGATGAATTCATGAAAAGGTTGGGAAAAACGGTTTAAAAAACAACTTTTCTCGTTTCAACAGTTTTTGTTTTAAAACTACGTGTTCATGTAATGACTGATTCAATGTATAATTAATGGTATGCAATAAATATAATAATAATACCTAATAATAACTATTCGATTAACTTTACCTAGAGTTGAAAGTGGAAGAGGGATAATTGAAGTAAAGAATCTTTAAAATGGACAAATCTGTCAGCTGAGAAATTACTTTCATGAAAGAAACATCAGCATTACACAAAGGTGTGTGCACCTCAGATCTTAAGTATTCACCTCTCAACCTAGCAGAAGAAAATGCCCAAGATAACTAAGTGATCCGAAGTAATGCAGAATATGCAGTGGATGGAAAATTATGGCTCTTCATGGAAGACATCCGCATGACCTCGCTAAGATATATGTCGACAGTGTAGCTTCGAATGCATGGCACAGGCATGGGGAACTCTTCCGGAGACTGATGGATTCCTGATGGCTATACAAAATCAAGTCATCAAAACAAAAAATTACGTGGAATACATAATTAAAAACCCAGAAGCAAGAGATGATAGGCGCAGGAAATGTGAAAGAGAAACCTGAGACCATCCAGCATGTCTGCCTGTAGTGCAGTGGCTCAATCAAATTATTTGCGTAGACTCAATCAAGTAGCTACCATATACTCTTTATTATGATAGGTCCCTTATAACTGACAAGCACATTGCTAACAACAGACCTGATATTGTGTTACGACACAGAGAGGTGAGTGTAATTTATCTAGTTAATATAGCAATCCCTAACACAATATTCAGGCTGTAGTTAACGATAAGGGGAGTAAATATTCTAATTTGAGAAATGAAATTAAAAGATGTGGAAACTACACAGGGTGTACATTGTACCAATCATTTTTTCTGCAGCGGGTGTGATTCCGAAGTCCCTTCATGAAAGTCTTGAAATTTTAGGATTACATAAGAATTTATTCATTCTCATTCGAATAGCACGTATTCTGAATACTAGCTGACTCGACAGACAACAAATTTCAACAAATTTGTTCCTGATCATTTTGTGAATTTGTGAAAATTACGATGTTTGCAATTTGTCCGAATTTTTCGTCTTTCATTTGTAATTGTCCCGAATTTTTTCCTAAAATTTTTTCCAAGACCATGACAAACAAAACAAAAAAGAGTTATGTATATCCATTGTTCGAATCGTGACTTATGGTCTTGAGTTAATACAAAAATCCTATAGAAAAAAGCACTTTCAGTTTTTCCCGAATTTTCCCATTTGTCAGGCAACTTTTCCAATTTTTCTTTCCCTAAAAATCTTATTGTGACTATTACGAACATAAAAGAAAATTAGCCAAATCGGTCCAGTCGTTCTCACGTGATGCGCTTACCAACGAACAGCATGTAAATTTTATTAATATAGACTACCTGCACGGTGAGAAAATTTTTAAGCCAGGAGTAGATGAGAATGCTCCACGTGAGCCCGTATCTCGTATCCCTTTTACAAGCATAATATGCTGAGATTAAAAATGAAGGAAAATAATTACTAAACTAAACACTGAACTAAGCAACAGAAATAAAGTCATAGCAATAAACACACTTGCTGCAGCAGACCTGGAGTATAGTTTTGGGATTGTGGAATGGACGAAATAGGAGATATGTAATTTTGACAGAAATTTCTCACTATGTACCATTTTGCACATCCAAAAGCTGCTGTTTACAGATTGTACATCCCTCGTAAGGAAGGAGGAAGAAGACTACAGCTGATTGAAGCGGCCTTCGAAAATACTGTAGTCGGAATGGCAAAGTTTGTAACAACCCACGCTGAAGACCCTCTGATGAAAATGGTTTTACTACATGACATGAAATATGGAGGTCTTGTGAGGGACGCAGAGAAAATTCTCTGTAGAATTCAACCAAACCGGCTCGACACGCCATGCATTGAAGTTCTTAACACGCTCGACTATAAGGCAGAATCTGTAAATAAGTTAAAGAAACCTGGCAAAGCAAGTTTCATGGTCAGTATGTTAAAGGGATTTTCCGCCAAGAAATACACCAAGGTAGGACGAATATGTGACTCTCGAGAGAATGAAACCAGAAAATGAAGCGACCATAATTGTGCCTCAAGACCAGGCGCTATGCATGCGGCACCTTGCCATAATAAGGTAATCCTGAAGAACACACAAGATGATAGATGCCCCATATGCCTAGACAAGATAGAAACAATAGATCATATAGTCTCTGGCTGCCCAATTTTGGCTAAAAGTTAATATCTCCAAAGACAATAGTTTTCTGCAATGTGCTTTGGCACACACGTAAGTTCATAGGTGTACCAGACTCATGCAGGACATGGTATGAACACACTGCCCAACCAGTTGTATCGAACAGAGAAATTACGATAATATGACTTGCAAGTTCGTATAGATTTACGGTTAATGCTTACAGACCGGTTATCATAATCGGATATCTCAGGAATAGAGCATGCAAACTTATTGATACCATGTGATGAAAATCTTGTCTCAAAAGTAGCAGAGAAAAAGCTGAAGTATAAGAACTTGGCCATAGAAGTGAGTCGAATGTGGGAGTTAAGACAGAAGTTATCCTCATCATCATAGGTGGGCTAGTTTCTGTCTTGGGAGGGTTGGAAAAAGAACTTGAAAAACGCCCAAGTAAGATTAAAGTCTGGGAACTACAAAAAAATTGCCCTGCGAGGTACAGCCCATATCCTGCGCAGTGTTATAAGAGATCCACAATGGAGAACTTGTTCCTGAGGAAACTGGTTGCAGCCTGGTGTACTCCCCCAAGAATCTTTGAGAAATAGGAATAATAATAATAATGAAAGAAAAAATTTGAAAAAGTATAGATGAAAAGATAAAAGAGGAAATATTAATGAACTGCATACATTAAAATACACAGGAGCTTCTACATTACTAAAACTAAATGGGCTCAATATACAGAAAATGAGAAGACCGATTAGTGCAGACCAACAACCATGGAAAAAACGGATCTGCAAAAATATTGAGTCTATGTGGAAGGAAATCGGTATTCTACCATCATTCCACGTGACCACGCCCAGTCAAGAAGAAAAGTCTGCAATCACCATTGTATATCCCACCAATCCTACTTCAGTTTAAGTCATGGATTTCTTAAAACAAAAATTAGCAGCAACACCTCAGTCTTAAACGATATAAGAAAAGCAACTTACGTCATCAACAGAATGACATGTTCTTGGGGAACCAGGCTCTTTTCTATAAGAACCTAGACCAAAACACGACAACCAGTGCAGGAAACATTGCTAGTAACATGTTTCATGCTAAGGAAATTAAAGAATATTGGCGAGGAATTTGGAATAGATCAGTCACACGCAAAAGAAGCGGATGGTTTTATGAAGAAAAGGCGAAAGAAAGAAACATAAGTACCATTTTACACAGGGAAGTCTGCCTTAAAGATGTGGAAGTGACTATGGAATATACTAAACTGGAAAGCCCCCGGTTAAGAGAAAATACAGAACTTTTGGCTGAAAAAATTCACAGGTATACATAAACATCTGGTCTAGGTGTACAGTGAAATTTTGAGAAAACCAAACATTACTGTATGCTTTTAATAACGGGCATTTCCTATTTGATTTCGAAAACTGAAAAGATTACATTGTCCAACAGAATACAGACCAATCACATGTATACCTACTACGTATAAAATGTTAACATACATACTTGCAGTATAAATTTACAAACATTTAGAGTAAAACAACTTACTAGATGAAGAAGAGAGAGGATGCCACAAGGGATCAAGAGGGAGGGAGCAAGGAGCAGCTGATAATCGATGGAATTGTCACCCGCGATGCTGCGAAGGACAAGCAATCTCTTTTTTATCATATATCGATGACCGAATAGCTTTTGACAACGTCCCACACTCATGGGTATTAGAAGTACTAGAAATATATGAAATCGAAGAACACAAGAAATTTTTTGGGGTATGTGCTGACAAAGTGGAAAACACAATTATGTTTGAACAACTCAAATTCCCAGCTGAACATTGAGATAAAAGGGGAAATATTTCAGGGTGTTGTATTAAGCACTGTGTGGTTTTGCTTCGCACTAAAACCGCTTTCACATATGCTAAACAACCGAAGAGAAGGTTATGAGCTAGACAGCAATACAAAGATAACTCACCTGTGGTATATGGATGACCAAAAAGCTATTTACAGGAAAGAGTCTTTTAGTGTGTACTAATAAACTCAGCAAGCACATTAACATGCCATTTGGTTTGGACAAGTGCAGGGTTAACTCCACGGTCAAAGGTGTTTGGAAAGAACGTGAAGGCTTTACGATTATCGAAAATGAAAAAATTCATGGTATGCAGGAGTGTGAGAAGTACAAATACTTAGGTTATCTTCAGGCTCATGGTATTGACAATGCCTCAGAAAAGCAGAGGACAAGAAACACATTTAAAAAGACAGAGCGATACTTAAAACTGAACTTTCTGCTCGAAATTCCACTATTGTAGTCAATGCATATGCAACCTCAACCCTAAGCTGCATATTTGGAATTCTACAGTGGACTGATATTGAACTTAAGGCGTTAGACATTGCGACGAGGAAAGAATTCTACAAAATATAGAGCACACCATCCCGTAGAGCTATTAAGAGGTTGCATCTACCCCGAAAGGAAGGAGGAAGAGGAATACCTACTATTTTTACTGGAAATGAAATGGAGGTAGGAAAATTGATGAAGTATTTCCTGGAGAAAGGTTATAAGCATAACGTTGGCATGTTGTGAGTAGGAGTTTTTCATTTGTCTAATGACCATAACACAAAAACCTTACCAAGTATTGTTGATATGCATAAAGCAGTAGTTCATAAAGACCGAACTTCACTACTTTAAAATTAGGTGATTCAATATTCAACCCTGTAGACAAAACATAAACAACAGTCCAAATTAAAAACCAATGCAGAGCCAAAATGGTCGCTATATAGCGCAAATAGAAGGTGTGACAATTGACACAGGAATGGCTGGCATCAGGCAGCATCTTCCTAGAGACGGATTTGTCGCTGCTGTACAAAGTCAAGTAATAGTTAGTAGATGTTATGAAAGGCGGATAATGAAAGTTCAGGCTGACGGTGTCAAATGGGGAAAAGGAAAAGAACCTTGATCACTTACTGGCTGTAAGCTCAATTCTTGAGCCTAAACAGTACCTCGATAGACAATGATGTGGCAAAGAGTGCCTATCAGGCAACACCGGAAGTCAACAAATACGGAGTCAAAATATTTTCAAAGAAAACGAGAACCATCGCATGAACTGAGATAGTCCAATTATTACGGAGAGAACGGTAATAATAATAATAAGTTTATTGTCAAAAAACAGTACAAACTGCGTATGACCACGTGGAGGGAAAAAAAACTAATTTACTCTCCGGAAGCAAGCAAGGGACCATCCCATCAATTCCGATCAAGGGCCCTAAGGCAGAGGCGGATTCAAAAAATTCAGCAAAAATTCCTAGATAAGATAAAAAGTTAGCTGCGAGTTATAATACTAATAGAATGTCAATATGTTTGTAATTTTAAGCAAAAATTACATATAAGTTATAATGTAATTTATTATAATTAATTAATTATTATATTATAATTAATTAATATAACCAAATAATGTCCGAGATATAGTTTTAACTTCAAAACAAGAGTGAGTTATGTGCATCATTGATGTAGTACCACTCCCAGCAAAAATCGCGCACCGGGAAGATAAATAAATATCTACCTTCAGCTGTCGTGGCACTCTGGAAAATGTCCCAATTACTATCGGTACAACTGGAGAAATCACGAAATTATTACAGAGAAACCTTGAAAAGCTCCAGTTAAAATGAAGGCTGTACCTTCAACTACAGAAGGCGGCGCTATTGGCGACATGCAGAATTGTCCATAGGGAACTTGGAGAGGGATGTCAATAGGCAGACTGACAAATTGCTAAATGAGCTTAATGCTTTTGTCGGTAGAACCTGAGATAAGTGAAATTTCCCTAAAAAGGAGAGGGAGAGCAAAATTCCAATAATAATGTTTTCACAAACACTATACTAAAATGAAAGAATATAATCTTTCTAATAATATGAATATATTAAATTGAAACTTTATTTTATGTATTAGGAGACTTGAATAAAATTAATGGTATAATTAAAGAAAGGTAATGAAAATGTTAATCAGTACAATACATACTCTTGTAAAATTGTATAAACTTCCATTTCTTATCTATCATAAAATAGCAAGTCTAAGTCCTTTCTTCTTAAACTCATCGCATTGTCAGGCTACTAGCAGGAGCGCACCAATGATGATGGTTGAACGGGAATGGTCACCACCATAGAGACTAGAATTTTTAAAACTTATCTTTTAAATCAAGAATATAGTATAAGGTTTTTATTAGTATGTATACCATGTATAGAATACAACTTTAAATAAACTATTTTTAGTATTTACTTCATAGTTGTTTTTGATTATTTCAATGCAACATTAATGATACTTAATTTTTCAATGCAACAGTAAAGACATTTAAATCGTTCACAATTGTAGTCAACCCAGATTTTAAACAACAATTTTTATATTTCCCTTCAGTAAAAAGTTTGAAAAATGCAAATGAGACGAAGTAGTATGGCAATATTCTTTTGGTGTCTTCAAGGAAACATTCACCCAACCAACAAAAGATTTTGTTTATCTCGAAGACAAATTCACTTTATTATTAACTACTTTTGATGCCAATGTTCAAAATGTTCCCTCCTCCCTACAAGTGGGACATATTATTATGGTTTGTGATGTAGGTTTATCTGCACTTTTCAGAGAACAAACTGTTTAGCATTATTTTTACAAAAATTTTGTTCCCAAGTTTCGATAATTTCGTGCGTTTCTGGTGAAATTATATCGATGGTTGGTAGTACTTGCACCTGTGAATAGTTCTCTTCAAAACTGAAGCTCACTAAATCCCGTTATATCAATGCTCTCGAATGAATCTTTAATATCTATTATGAGAATATTATCTGCTTGTGATTTACAACCTAGAACGGAAGATTTTAGCTGAAGATGCAGTGTAAATACTTTTGCAAATTTTTATCAATTTTTCTTTCATTATTGCCTTATTAATTTGTATCATTTTTATTTATTATTTTCTGATCGTTCACGTTATTTATTTATTTGAGGAGGAAAATGTTTATTATTTTTATTTCGTTACTCTTCACGACGTAATGGTAGTATAGTCGGTTGGCTTCTAAACCCTTTCTAGGTTGCACTCAGCTTCCTAAGGAATAGGTCTGAAAGATGTTAGCGTTCTCATAATACCTTGCGCAGAATGTGGGCAGATCCCAACAATGCTATATCTTGCATTTGCCAGTGTTTTGAATTGTCAGGCAGTTGCGCCAAGATCTTGTTTAAATTTTGAGGAATCGCACCCAAGGCTTCTTTTACTCTCGGCATGGCTTCTGTCTTTACATTGTATTGTATTATTTGCTTTACTGACTCCTTCGAAATGACATTCTAGTCACACGGAATAGCGACTCGCAGATTTATCCAAATTCCGGATGACATTGTCCGGTTTATTTGCCATTACCGTGCGATCAGTGTGGATTTGCTGATCATATAAATCAGTATATCTATCCTCCAACCGTTCATCAATTACCAGTTTCGATGTACGTTTATACCACTCGGGACTTAAGTTTGGGTCTTTCAGCTCGGTGCATATCCGTTAATGTAGGTAGCAGCTGACTCTAATGTGTGTTTGCAAATATTTATGCTTAGCAAGAACTAGACAAACCGACACTATATGGTCAATGGTTTCTGTTTGATCTTGGCACAGTCGGCATTTATCATTCTGAGCAATTTAGTGAACCACCTTATCATAATGCCGCTTTCTCAATGCCTGGCCTTAGGCAGCTATTATGACAGCTTCCGATTCTGGTTTTATTCTTCCTCTTTTAAGCCACATAAATGATTGGGCTTCGCTGATCTGTTCTTTCTCAATACTTTTTAAGAACTGACCATGAAGAGGTTTGTCGGGCAATGACCCTTGCAGTGCCCATTGTCCCGCTATTTAGAAGCAGTTTTAGAGTGCTAGTACCTCTGGACCGCACCTGCTAGAGTAGTGCTGGTGTGGATTGAACGTTGCCCTATATATAGTGAAAGCACAGTGTGTCTATCTTGAGCACGTTCACAAAGGATGTTTCTCGGAACATCTATCTTCCTCACGGAACTTCGAATTTGCACGGAACTTCTAACTTCCTAGAAATGTTTATTTATGCAAAGAATGTTTATGTACTCATAGAGTAATTATGTACTCAAAGATTACTAGTAACTAGAATGTTCGTAATACTTGTATATACATGTACGAACGTTTGGTTCGTAAGACGTAGATTGATGAATATAAATGATTTACGAGCGTTTCGCTCATAATAATGTGGGCTGAGGACAGGAAGACACTTTATTGCAGTCTGCTTATTATATTGGTTTTGATTATGAGTTTTTTAACGGAATCATCTAGGGAATGGGGTATTAATCCTTGGGTAGATAGAATGATAGGAACTGTG
Source organism: Laupala kohalensis (assembly GCA_002313205.1). Classification (NCBI taxonomy): domain Eukaryota; kingdom Metazoa; phylum Arthropoda; class Insecta; order Orthoptera; family Trigonidiidae; genus Laupala; species Laupala kohalensis. Next base: position 164,959 of record NNCF01130449.1, read on the forward strand.
ATTACTTCTTGAGCATTCTAGAGATTCTTTTACTTCAAAGACTAGTTGATATTTTGTGGGTTTTTGTTTCTTTTCTACATTGTAGCGATTCACGATAGCAAAATCGATTAGATACTTTTGATTCTTTATTTTTCCATATTTTTTTTTGTGGGGCTTTAGGGTTCGTCAACAGCGAGGTCATTAGAGCCCTTAAAACTTGTACAGGTAGGGAAAATGCAGTTACGCACTAGGGAGAGCCAACATGACTCTCCCCGCGTGTGGGACTCTCCGAAAGACTCAGCCATACCCACTAAAAACCCTCCTGCATTACAACTCAAAACACAAATTCCAACATGTCCCAAAACTTTACTAAAAAACATTTAAAAAAAGAAGAAGAGGAAAGAGGAAAATGAAAGATACCCTAGCCCTAATAGCGTCGGGATCGAAAAGAACAAGAGG
>NNCF01130449.1:173578-200738 GCA_002313205.1 Laupala kohalensis
TATATGTGTGTGTGTGTGTGTGTGATTTTTTTCTCATTAGGGACAATTAACGAGTGCTAGTGAGGTCCAATTCTAAGTTGGTTTACTCACTAGGCAAGTCATGAAATATTTTTGTGAGGAATAGAGATTAAATGTATTTAGATTTGCTTTATCCAAGTATTACAACTGCAGTGGTAAGTCACTGAGGGTTAACTTGTCCATCTCAGCTATATGAACTGAGACACTGAAGTGAAAAGCTGCAAAATTTTCTGTCACTAAGAATTGAACATGGGTTTCTCCATGGCAAGCAAGCGCATAAGTCTTGAGCTAATTTTTAATACAATATCAATACATTAAACACCTTAAAAGTGTATTACAAAATGAGGTGCTTGTCGTTTTATTATATTGATGTTTTTCAGTAACTCATTTGCTTCTCTTTGTACCCAGTCTGTAGAATTATTTGTAGATTGATGGGGTGATCCATCAAAAACTAACACATTTGTACCTTTTATTTGGAATTCCTAGAATGTCCAATTGCTTGTGTCTTTCTATCTTAGCACATTAATAATGGCACATTTTGCCTCATCTTTTTTCAATTACATTTTCACCAAAAGACTCTTTTACAAACAAGAGTTTCAGTACCATTCCTACCTCGAATCTGCATAATAAATTTATTGTCAAAAAAGCAGTACAAACTGCGTATGACCACGTGGAGGACAATAAACTAATTTACTCTCCAGAAGCAAGCAAGGGACGTATTCCATCAATTCCGATCAAGGGCCCTAAGGCAGAGGCGGATTCAGAAAAAAATGATTTCAGCGTGAAAACATTCTCAGGTTAGGACTACAGGATGTTTTGCGCCCATAGTCGTTTATGAGAACCTGAATGTATTTCGACTGGTTGAGGATATTAGGGTCCCAATGCAGGCGTTAATTTGGAACCCGTTTCTTCTCTTTGTGTGTAGAGGACGCTGCCGTCGACAAAGATGCATCTGCGCAAGCGCTGCTAGCCATCGTGCGTAGTCGTCTGCTACCGTGGCGTGCGTTGGCTCTTGCGGATACGCGTTTGGCTGCCTGTGAGGCGCTTTCGCCGGCGCGCAGGGAGCAAGTGTGCCAAATGGCGCAGCAGCCTGGCGCAGCTTTCGTGTGCCGGCGACGGGCCTGCTCTCTACCGGTGCGAGACACAGATGCGTTGGCGCGGCTCTTGGAAGCGCACATGGAATGAATACTCTCACACTCACGGGATATATGTTTAATAAATATATTGTATATCTGCTGAGTCGTTATTTTTGCGCAGCTAGAAATTAAATAAGTCTATTCTTGCCTTTCATTTGGGTATTAAGGTATTAGGAGTTATTTTATGAGTAACATCACAGGGTAGAGGGGAGGCTGTTAAGAAGGACTGACATCTGCACTCAAGTGACTTCAGGGATGTAAGAAGTGAAAGGTGAATTAAACTTATCTACGACAATATGGAAAAATCAGGACAATGATGTGGTCTTTGCAATTCAGTGATCGATATTGAAGAGTGGCGTTGATATGACACATTAACTCTTGTCTCTTTCAGCAATATGTTTTATTACATTAAGTACAGTGTTGACTTTTTAATGTATTAATGAGTAATCAGTATTTTCACTAAAACAAATATACTGGGGAACAATGACAGGTTATAACTGCCCTATTCTTCAGTTATGAATTTGCTTATGAGAGCTTGAGGTTACCTAAAATTACTAAATAAAAGTATCTATACAAATTAAATGTTTGAGTAAATGAATCTAATATTAGTATAATTTACTTAATACAAGCAAATTTATCAAGAACATGTTTTATTGAAGTCAATATTAAAAAAAGAAACAATATTTCCTTCCTCTTACAAATGTATTACTCCTGTGTCATGAACTGTAAAGTTTACCATGCTGGTATGGCTGTTGCAAACCATCTTTGTGTCTTCAGGGTTATGTCCTTCAAAATTATTGAAAAAGCAGCTTAATCTACCTGTAACCATCAGTGCAGCATATTAAGGATCAAATGACAATTTACAATTATTATTCAAAATTTACTTTTCACTTCATGCTGACTGTTTTCTATTACTAAAAAGGTATGGTCCTGGTGATTCAGTTACTTAAAACTATTTATACAAGTATTTCAAATTCTCATACCAAGTTACTGACGTGCATAAGTCAGACCTTGCATCTTGCATAAGTCAGACCCTATGTTTATCTTAAGTGTGGGAGCTAATCTTCTTCATTAGTCTCAGGGTATTATTAAGGTTGTCCAAAACTGAAGTGAACTTTGTTAGAAGCTTCTTCCTACAAGCTTCTTACAATGGTTCCTACCATTGATAATATGAAACTGTGATAAGATGCATGATAAAGAAACTCAAAATAGATCCAGGTGATCTCCTGTTTTACTCTTATCTTTTGTTGCTATTGAGAAATTTTGAAAGAGATTCTCAATAGGTAATGTTTGTTGTAAATAAATTAGAGCTAATGTGTACAAATAACAAAATTCATAATAGTTTTATTTATAAGCAATAAGGTATACGTATTAAGAAACAAGTGTTGTATCATATTAAATCAAATATCCTATGTACTAATAATATCTGAAGGGATTTGTGTATATTAGCAAATGTTTTTGTTGTTTTGTCACATTTGAATTCGTCAAGTAATGGTGCTATTTAATTATGTTTGGTATTGGTAAATTTCCTTTTTCTATTGCAAATTTTGATTAATTTAATGTGAATTTAAAAAATGTGTAGTGAGAAATGAAGTGAATTTTACTTTCTAATTCCTCATAGAATGAAGTGCAGAGTGGGCAGATTGCTCTGAGCCGCAAGAAATTGGGTCCTTAGAGGAGCCTCCAATCTTAGATGAATAACATTTTTTGATAGCCAAATCAATAAAAATTGAAATGGTGTCACTTTAAGTATAATTAATTGCCATATTTTTGGCTCAGAGGATATGATCAAAGTTCAATTCACGTTGATTTCTAATTGTTGATAAATAGTTATTTATTATAATTATTGTTGGTTATCTTAAAATTACAGTTACTGAATAAACTTGAGATTTGTTTGTGTGATCTACAAAACTTAATATTATTTAAATATTCTATTTGTTTATTCATAAAGTATCTTATTATTTTTTATAAGCTTCTGAGTAAGTTAGACTTACCAAATGTGCAAGTTTAAGAAGTCATTTTCGTATATTCATCTCTATTTATATACTTTAATACAGTATATAGATACTAATCAGTTGGATTTTGTAACTGACCGATTGATTGACTCATCCATCAATGCTTAGTGTAGAATTCTGAAGATAGAAACAGGAAATTTGAACAATAGCGCTTCTTGTAATGTAACTACCCATTAAGAATGGATGTTTTGATATTCCAAATTTCATTGGGTGACATCTGGTAAAATATGAGGGTTTGTATTTTCCCTATTTTCTCTACATCTCATATACTGATTGAGATGTAATTTTTCTTTCATGCAAACATTGTTAATTTAAATATCTAAAAACTGTTTCTTTGGATTTTTCTGTTTTTATTTTTTGTGGGATAGAAATGTAGGGATAGCTGTTTGTGCCTACATGGTAGTATGCTATATTCACCATATCTCAGGAACTAATCTATATGTATGTATTACTTGTTGGACCATGGTAACGAGTGCTAATGAGGTCCAATTCTAAGTTGGTTTACTCACTAGGCACGTCATGAAATATTTTTGTGAGGAACAGAGATTAGATATAATCTAGATTGCTTTATCCAAGTATTACAACTGCAGTGGTAAGTCACAGAGGGTTAATTTGTCCATCATCTCAGCTATATGAACTGAGACACTGAAGTGAAAAGCTGCAAATTTTTCTGGCCCTAAGAATGGAACCTGGGACTCCGACTTGGCCCAGAGCCCCGACTCCATGGCAAGCAAGTGCGTAAGTTTTGAGATACTGGTGATGCACGAATTTCCAAGCTTTGTAAACAATTCCAAGGCAATATGAACAATGCCTTAATATTCATTGCATTTCCCACTTTGCCTAGGGATTGGGGACAATACCTAGATTGTGGACTTTGCCTAACAAAGGACAGTCAAAGCTAGTAATAAAAGATTTTCGAGTTTAAAATATTGCAAGCATGATTATTTGTTTAATTTCTCTGTATTTTGACAGTAATTTCACACATAAACTCATTTGACTTGGAAAAATCTCTGAGTGGAACCTATTTCGAATATCACAGAATACAATGAATAGCAGTTGGAAAATTTTCTAATATTAATTACTGTACTGCCTAATAAAATATGACATGATTTTTACAAGCTTTTATTAAGATGATCTAACAATGGAGGTAGTATATTGTACTGAATGACCCGGCGTTGCCTGGGAGCAGGAATTGATTATAAATGTAGTGATAACTGTATCCTTATATATGTGACCCTATTCATTTCAGTGACCCGGAATCCGATGGATTCGACCCCTGTATTTGTAGGTTTGTAGTTTTTTATCACTACCATCCCACTTCACTCCTAAGAATATTTCACTTATATGGTCTCCACATGGAATTAAACGGCGTCGGAATTATCTCAGCATATTATAATTTATCTCAGCCTCCTTGAAAACTATGGATTTGGCACTAATATTGGTTGGTTATTTTCACAAGTTTCACCCTTTTCACCCCTTATTGAAGGGAACAGTGCCTCTTATTTGATCTGAACTGAAACATAACGACAATGGTGGAGTATTTACTTAACTCAGATACTCTGAAAACCATGGATCCGATGCAAATTTGTCCTTTGCAATTATTTTTTCTTGTCACTTTTTCACCCCCATTTAAGGGCGCAAGGGATGTCTTATTGCCTTGGGTATTTTTAATTCTCATGCAAATTCAATAAATGTATATACATCTAGTAACAAAATAAAAGATTAGGGGTACCCAAGTATGCTGAGCGTCAATTGTAACAAAATAGAAAAGGGAACGGGGTACCCAAGTATGCGGAGTCCCACGTTGAAGCGTCAATTGTAACAAAATAAAAGGTTGAATGGGGGGGGGGACGAATAATAAAATAGGGTAGTGGTCAACACTTACCTAAAATATATACCCTGGCGATCGTACAAATTAATTCATTAAGTGGGTTTGGGTTATTTATCTAAGTGGAAGCAACACAGGATTCCATATCCCAAAAGGAAAACTCATTAAAACAACTTGACTTAATTATTTATTCACATAATTACACTTAAAATTAGCATGCTCTCACCCTCCAAAAATCACACGAAATAACACCCAAAATTGAGAAAATTTCCTTTAAAGAGACTACCTAATATTAATTGTTACCAGTTAATTACAACAAACAAACATTAATTCAATTAAAACAGCCATCATAAATGCTCATTCTTTCAGCCCTCATTAGTTACACAATTACAAAAGTGAGCGTGGGCCATTACTAGTTGGTTCGTCTTGTCGCTGCTTAATTAACTATACTGGATGCAACCAGTGTTCTCCGGTTTACGTTTTAATTGATGATCAGATCAGTCTAAAGAATGGGTGAAGATTGACATGCCATTGACCATCATCGGCTCGTATGGTTCGTCCATCCACGTCGCCACCTGTAGCCCCTTCAGAGTACCAACCCAACCTTTATTGGAAGTTTCAACGCCGGCCTGAAGACCCTCGTTCTCGGAATAATAGCGTTCATCGTCATAATAGTTTTATTGACGTGCGAGTTCACTCAACTTAACACCGTGCGATTGAATAGTTCTTAAGATGGCCATTTGTTGCAAAACAAAACTTGATCTCCGACTAGTTCTCGGATAAATTTCGAAGTTAAAACTACGAAAACTCTTCATAATTTAGAAGTAGATCAAGTTATCACTGAAACATAACTTGTCAAAAAATTCGAGACCAAGAGGTCAAGAAAAAAATCTAGAAGTGAAAAGTCTCGAATCTTTGATAGAATCTCAGAGTCCAGTGATCAAAAATAGAAATATGCTCTCCGAAAAATATTTCAGAATGATCTCAGAACGAATGTTGGAACGTCTCTACGTTGTGTTTTATCACCTCGTTTCCCACTCTGTCCCTCAGAAGCTCACTCATGTGATTACATTTAAAAAAATCATGTGACCATGTTTCGCCAATAAAGGAAAATTTCGCACTCCATGCGGAGTTCTCGTAATTGGTTCAACGAGTACAGGTTCCTAGTCACTCAGAACGTTCCTTCCTGGGAAGTTTCCTTCAACATCATCCCTTCCAACCGTCCTCTGTAATTTTAACCGAACGTCTTTTTAAGAATAATAGAAACTAAACTTGGAAACTTTCAACTGTCACACCCTCGTGTTCAACACCTCCGCGCCAAGCGTTCTGCGGTGCACGCCAAACGGTCGCGGCCTCGTGGTGTACGTCACCCTATTGACAGTTGCTAAAAGCCGAGGGTCGAACCGCCTCACACACTCGCTTCCCAGTTGCTATCTTTTCTGATCCTTTTAATTTGTAAAGCGCTTCTGCCTTTCTCCGCACCCACGCTGTGTCGTACTGGCCGTCGCCCTTTAAAATTCAAATATATTCCCAACGTCGACCTTGTCCCTTTCAAAATATATTTTATTTTCCGTTGCTTCCTAGTTTGAATCTAACGACGCCATTCCTTACGTTAACAATTTTTCTGCCTCCTACTCCTGGTCAAAAATAACTCGTAGTGCGTCGCCATTCTTCTCTTCACTTGAATTTTTACGACTCTTCTTTCACACAAAGAAGCACCAACGGTCGCGGTCAAAACTCATCGTCTTCCTTACCTACCACTCCCATGGCAACGGTCTCGGGACCTTTCTGCTGGCTAACGAACATTTTAGCTTCTTATAACGTTACATTGACCAATAATTAAGAATTAATCAAATCTTATCAAAATATGTATTGGAATGAGAATTCATTACATTTAATTAAGAATTAAAAGAAGCATCAAATTTAATCGTTGCGCACTCGAGGAGGCTGAACTTTTGAAAAGGGACGTGAAGGGCCAAAATAAGACGTGCGGCGTGGGTGACCGTACAAAAAATCAAAACATCGTAAAACCAACCACCCCGAAGGACGGACGCCCTACGCAGTAGACCGCGCGTCAAAGAAACAAAGAGTCAGAGTGCGAAAATAACCTCGGAACGGAAGGACACCCAATTTAACAAAGGAAGGAAGGGCGCTTTTGAAATTTAGGGAGACGCCATAGACGTTCTAGGATATTTCAAAACACGACGTAACAACGAGAAAAAGGGAAAGTGGAAATGGCAAAGTTTTTTCATTAGAAATTGCGTCGAGGGACGTAACGAGGGATTGCGAGGGTTAACCGCCAAAGACTGACAGGTGGGTAACCAGCAAAGGACAAGTGAGTTCGTGCAGAGGAGAAAAGATCCAAATTTCTTTAGAATTANGAGCAAGAACGTCGCACAAAAGAAGCCAATGAGATGACACAGACCGACACTAGTGGCCAGAGCCACGTGTTTGTGTCAGAAAGACAACGAAAATTATGCAGTTTCGTTCAAATCGGGGCCTCGTGATTCGTCGAGAGCCCACAGACGTAAGTAGGCCGCCAATCAAACCCTCTCCGCATGGACTAGATGAAACGCCGTAATTGGCACAAAGTAACACTTGATACATGGAGGGGCGTTGTTTCGTTTACTAAAATTTGGAAATGAGATAAAAAGGAACACTCGGAAGTTCAAAGATGATCAGATCATTCTCATTCATTCATTCTTAGTCGATTGATTTGTGTCAAGCATTCAATCAATCTTATTTTATTCGAGAACTGGCGTAGATGAGTTACAAACTTACTCACTGACTGATGCTGATACTTAGGCTCAGTGAGATGAGCATCGAAGCGGTTAGTCTACGGGTCAATAGATGTTTTAACTTTTCAAATCTCGTCACGTGTTCGGACCGGGCTTCAATCGTACGGTAATTAACGAAATGGCTAAGTGCTTCAATTAGGCCGGTGAAACTTGCGAGCTGATGGAAGGCGAGACGTCAGGAAATTCGAGGGGGACGGGCAGGTGAGGGACCTCGCGTCCACAGCTGTGTAGCGGCGCCAAGTCTACACAGCGGTCTCTGGGTCATGAAACCCGGAAGGAATCCAAGCGCCCACGCCGTTTCGAGTGTGGCATGCCAACTGTAAGCATATACTAGTAAGGTAAATGGTTTCTGACAGCGTGTGACTACGGGGGTGAATAAGCATGTGCTCCGTGGTGGAAAAATAAGACCAGGTGTGGTTTAAGCCAAACAATTTATCTTGCAACTTTGAACGTTAAATGTTTCCCAATTAGGTTGGAACTGACAATGAACCAACGCTCCATTTAAATAAATCTGAGATCGAGAAAATGTATTGTGGGTAATGACAGTTTTAACAAATAAGCACAACGAACTATGTAGCAAATTGAAATTGTAAACATTGATTAATTATGAAGCTACTTAGATTCGAACTGAAAGTAAACCAATGCTTCATTTAAATAAGTGTAAAGTTGTGATAACGTGTGATTTTGGGGAAATGTGTGCGATGCATGCATGAATTGAAAATTAGTTGTTTAAGATGTGTGTAGATAGTAAATAAAAACTTAATTTATCCAAGCAGTGTATTATTTAAATGTGTATTTTCTTGCAATAAAAGGGCCGAACCCGCTATATTAAATCCCATGAAATACCCATGAAAATATTAAATCCCAAGAAATATTTTCCTTTCTACATTTGTTGCAGGAGAATAATTAATGCTTCCGCTCTGCTTTTTGGTAGCATATAAATTAGTTTGGATCACAAGTTGTGCAATAAATTTATAGCGACACGCTGTCGCTACATAGTGACATTCCACAGTTCACTAAAGTCAACTCCCACTAACATACTAAATCAAGGAGACCTAGGCCACTGTTAAAAGCCTAGCAACAGGACTTGTTGATTTAAAAACAAGATCCTCATTCTGGTGTGAGCTTCGCTACGAGACACATCAGACTAGTGCGAACCTCGCTACGGTTCACATCACCCGACCGCGCTTCGCTACGAGTTACATTACGTGCTAGTCTACTACACAAGCAACACTGCTTACGTACGCGCACTCACTTTATTCAGTGTTCAGTTCAGTCAACTACGAGCTTCACTGTCAGTGACAATATTCTACTGCTCGCTTCACTACGAGTGACATTAGTTTTACCGCTCTTCCTCACGAGAGTGACATTGCGTTCTCGAAAGTTCTCAATGCCCACGTTCACTAACAACGTTTAGAATCACTGCTCGAGTCAACTCGACGTATGAACTATTTATTCGACGACTTATTATTCGAGTCAAGTGTTATTCTTCAGTGACTTTATCAGATTTCCACGGACTTTATATGTATACTGCATGTGTGGAATCTACATTGATTTGTGAGTAATCTAAACTGATTTCTGTCATATCGGAAAATGTTCTAGACTCATTTAATTGTTTCAATCTTCACTAAGAGACCTATGACAGAATGACCATGTATATTATTTAATGAACCTTGTTACGTACGTTTCTTGTTGTCGCCCTAAATAATTATTTTAATCATTTTTGTCGTCGGTTTTTTTATTTATTCATTTAATATCTCATTTGTAACTTCCGAAGTAATTAATATATTATTATACTAATATCCTTCATTGTGTTGTCAGTTTTCGTGTATTCTCATTTGCTTTTGTCGTTAAGTTACTAACTAACTAACAACAATGGACACTATCGCATTCCTCAACTCATTCAAAGCTGATCTTCAAACGGCGTACAATGACTTGGTACATTATATTGACACACGGATCTTCCCGCTCTTTCACCTACTACTTCCTCACCTCCCACGTCCTCATCTATTCCCCCATTCACATCTCCTGCCGCCCCCAATACACATATACAACTTGCGCTCAGGAGTACGATGTGGTACTCGAAGGTGACAATCGCGTTCGGGTGCAGTGAGCAGGTTTGATCCGGAACTAGAAGCTGTACCAAATTCAAATTCCCCTCCTCAATCTAACGTCGATTCTATTGCTCGTGAATCACAAACTCTTTGCGATAATAAAATAATTATATTTCATCATAATGTCCAATCACTTTCCAACAAATTGACAGACATTGAAATTCTGGTACACGAAAATTCATTCGATTTGCTATGCCTCACAGAACATTGGCTTTCAACTAACAAGATCAATTATACTAGTATTTGTAATTATTATTTAGTAAGTTATTACTGTCGGAAAAAATTTAAAGGAAAAAAAATCCCCACGGAGGTACGTGTATCTACGTTCGTAATAATATTTTATCTTCTCCGCTGTCAGGCTACGATAATTTTTGCGTAGATAGTGTGTTCTAATTTTCTGCAGTTAATCTGACCGACACCGGTATTGTTGTTTTGTGTATTTATAGACCTCCTCAATCAGATATTGACATATTTTTGAGGAACTTCGAAATTGTTTTAAAACATATCACACATAAATCTACTAAATCTATCGTTATATGTGGCGATTTCAACATCGATTTCNTCGATTCAATAATCTTATCGACTCCTTCAACCTTATTACTACGATAAACGACCCCACTCGCCTCTCCGGTTCGTCTCAAACATTGCTAGATCAAATTATCGTTAACAATGGAATCTCGTATCTCTCTGAAGTGTTTATCGCCTAGCTCAACTATTTACTATTAATAATAAACTAAAACCACAAAATCCTTTACAGGTTTTCAAGAGAGTTTAATGACATAAATCAATCCATATTTATAAATTATTTGCTTGAAGAAACATGGAAAGATGTTTACAATTGCCAAAACACGGACGACAAATTCAATGTATTTATCTCAATATTCCTAAAACATTACAACTCTAGCTTTACCATAAAATGCAAGTTAATTAACACATAGAAATACAATAGATGGATCACTCAAGGGATAAGAATTTCTTCAAAAAACAAACGCCTTTATATTATCTTTCAAAACACTATAAACAACCACCCGAATTCCATGATTATATTCGTAAATATAAGACTATTCTTCGAAAAGTAGTCTATGCAGCTAAAATTATGGAAAACGACAGGCATATACTAAAATCGAACAACCGGATGAAAGCCAAGTGGAATATTGTTAAAAATTATACGTCAACTACTGAAAATCGCGAAGAAAATATTTCTCTACTAAACGACGTCAAATCGTATGAAATCCTCAGGACATCGCAAATTTGTTTAATTCTTACTTCTCAGGAGGAGGTAAAATAACGAACTCAATATATCCAAATCAATGTCCTCCAATTATATCCACCCACGTACCCAATTCTTTGTTCACTTCCGAAACTAACGCCTGTGAAGTCATGAGAATCATCAGCTCATTAAAAAACAAATTTTCAACAGGTATAGATGATACCCGAGTTTATTGTTAAATTTTCGTCCCACGATATTTTAAATCCACTCACAAATATTTTTAATAGTTCTTTATCGGAAGGGGTGCTTCCTAACATTTAAGAGAGCTGAAGTAAAACCTTTACACAAGAAAGGAAATAAACTTAATGTTGGAAACAATCGACCAATATTTCTACTACCCACTTTCTCAAAAAATGTTTAAAAAAATTTCTATAAGCGACTTCTAGATATTTTAATCGAAAAATAACATTGTCTCTGACGATCAACATGATTTTAGGAAATCCTTTTCCAATACAAGCGCCATGTTACCAAATCTCTTGACCGTGGAGAAAATCCTCAGTGTGGTTTTCTTGATTTATCCAAAGCATTCGATGTCGTCGATCACGAAATTTCAGAAGTGGATAGTTGGGATAATTTGTAAATCTCACCCCCGAAACTGTTGTAAATCTTTATTCAAGGAATTAAATATATTAACACTTCCCTGTATTTATATTTATGAAACGGTCGTGTTTGTTAAAACCGAATTACTGAAGTGCCACCCTTGCTTCATACGAAACAGTCTCGTTCACGAACACAATACTCGCAATAGTAATAATATTCATCGCCCTAGAGTGTCAACCACTCTTTGCCAAAGAGGACCTTATCATTCGGGAATCGTTCTATATAATTCCCTGCCCAACAATATAAAAGATATTATGAAATTGAATATCTTCAAATCAGTGGTTAATAACTACCTCCTGCACCTGAGCTTCTACAATGTAAAAGAATTTATTCATTTTAATAAAAGTTAAATCCGTCTTGTACTTTATAACGCCTTTGCTGTAGTACTTTTTAAATAACATATAACAATTTCAAAAACTATTTTCTTGCATGATTGTTGTGGCACGGTTAATATCCAGATGCTAGTCTTTCAACAAATGCCACTACCAAAGAGCTTCTTGCATCAGAGCAACATATTCAGCCTCTGTTGAAGATGTTTCCTGCAACACTAGCTGATGACAACTTCAATTAAGAAGAACACACATCCACTGTCTTACGATTTTCAATCCAATTTGCATCAGCATGTCAAAATTAATAATGATTTTTCTGAATTTCAATATTGCTAAGCTTAAGTTTCATATCGGCAGAGTGCATAAGATAGTTTACTCCTTGTTTCAATTGCGTCCAATCTTCATGGTTTGGAGAGGAAACCTTTTTGGAATGTCTAGTCTTGTGTTGACTAATTCATATAGTAAACATCGAATCAATGAATTCAGAATTGTCTTTCAGAAGATTTGTAGAATATGATTTTTCATAGCTCTGATTCGTAGGTGTGTTTGCTGGCTTTGCGTCTTATAATCCTAGATTAAGAGCAATTTTCTTGATGTAATCTAACTGAAAATGTCCAGAATCTTTTGTAACCTCAACTCCAGGGTATTGCTGAATGAGTCTAAGATTTTTGTTCTTAAACTCTTTAGACAGTATATTTTCGTCTTGATGTATTTCGTCTTCACTCTTGCCAATAATTATATTACACCCATGTACACAAATTAGGACATAACACTATCACATGATTTCTTTAATAAAGACACAGATAAATTTAAATCTGTTTAAAATCTCAATTGGCAATAACCTTATGCACTGCTTCATTCCAAACTCTGGCTGCTTGCTTTAGCCCATGAACACTTTTCTTTAATCATCACACCTGTGACGAATCCCAAGAGTCATAAGTGGAACAATATTTTGTCCTTGTAGAAATTTTAAATTGCCTATAAAACGTGACGATTTTGTTAAGTATCCTTAGTGCGCGTTATTTTGCAATCTAGAGAGGTTCCTGATTGGAGTGATGTGAAGAAGGCCAGACCTCGCAACTACAAACAGCCTTACTACGCACACAAGATTTTTACATCTTTGTCAAGTTTATAGTTTCTAAAAATTTGTTATTGTGTTCTTTTTTTTGCTAAAATTATTGTTTGGTCCAAAGTAGTCTTGTGTCGAAAGTGGATTCCAGATCTTTTACATTATACGACCATGGTATTGTCTACAGTCAAAGGTCGTTCTTTTAGAGAGATCTTCCGGGTAAGAATTATGGATTGGCGTTTGTTTGAGTTTACCGTTATACCATTTTGTTTTTTCCAGTCTATTAAGTTATCAGTCGTCGTTTGTGATATTTGTGAAACATTTTTCAGTCCTTTTTTACTTTTATAGTCATTGCTACATCGTCGACATAAATGTACTGGATTGTCAGAGGCGTTCTTGGAATATCATTGACGTATAAGGAGAACAATATGGGTGATCAAACGCTGCCCTGTGGGACCCAAGCGTTATTATTGTACGTTTGTGATCTCTTTCCATGAAACCAGACAAAGAATTTTCTGTTTAATAGAAATTACGTAAAAGATAATGAAAAGAAGCGGGAAGTACAGAATACGTTTTACGAAAAAGGAGATCATGGCTAACTAAATGGGAATCTGAAATCAAAAAAATATTGCAGGATACGAGCATTTGAAATTGAAAGTAGAAGGAATTTCAAGCGCTAGACGTAAAGCCTGTGTTGAGACCGAAACACCTTTTTTGAAGCCAAATTGGTTTTTATTAATAATTTTGTTATCGAAAAGGAAATTATTTAATTTACTAATAATAATTTTCTCATAAAGCTTCCCTAACGCTGAAAAAATACTGATCGGTCTATGGTATTTGGCAAATTTTGAGTCTTTCTTTGGTTTGGGAAGAAGAATGATTTTCGCAATTTTCCAAGAAGACGAGAAGTAGAAAGAGAATTGCAAGAGTTGAAAACATGAGAAAGAACGTGAGCAAGATACTTGGGGGAGTTTCTTAACTGAGTGCCGAGGACCCCATCAGGGCCAGCAGATTCCGAGTATTTAAGCGTCGAAGATTGTTCCATGTTTCATCAATAGTAGTTTAATCTGTTACCTGGCGGTGAGGTTCACCGCAATCTAAGAGATTTCTATGTTTGTGAACCAGAAATGGAAAATGCTACCCAAATAAAGTACTTCCTAAGGGNCTTCAGAAGCTGTCGTTTGAAGTCTTCATCTCTTGTCCCACAGTCGTCTTTTATCACGTATCAGTAAATTAATTTTGAGAGGAAGCGCGTTTACGTTTGAGGGAGGAGGGGTACGAGTGGAGTAGTAGAAGTAAGCGGATTTTAGATACTCTGTGAACTTCACAATGACTTTGTCTGTTTTCTCTATGGAAGTTGTTTTCTGATCCGTGGGTATTATTCGAAGTTTGTGCGAAAGGCGTGAGCGGAAGTAAAACCATTTGGTTTGAAGACTCGTGCGAGAACAGAGTAGAGAAGTGGTAACAAGACGTGTGAAGAAAAAATAAAATAGGGAGATGGTCTGAGTCAAGTTCAAATAGTGGAAATGCGTATGGAAGAAGAGAATAGAACAATGTCTAGTATGTCACAGGAACGGAATTTATCAGATGTGTTGGTGTGTGAGGATGTATATAGAGAGTTGTCCTTGAATAATTATTTGTCAAACATCCCCAGTCGGTCCATTTAGCATTCAAGTCACCTGCTAGTAGTATTTTGTCACCTAGTCGTTCAAGGATAATAATGTCTGTCGAGTCGACTGGTAGATGGGACGTCTGTGAGTCGAAATTATAACGATATTACCCGTATTTGTACCAATTTCAACGATAGTTGCCTCAATGACTTTGAGTGGGAGAGTGGGGAGTCGTGTATGTGGGACATCTTTTCGTACTAATATTGCAGTACCCCCATAAGGCGTTCAGTCGATAATCGCGGTAAATGAAATAGTTTTGAAAAAGTTATATTCTTGTTCGATTTTTATCAAGTCTTTTGTAGTAGAAGGAGGGAAAGGCTGTAGTCGGAGTTAAATTGATTGATTAATTGCTTTTGTGACGTCAGTTCACCATGGCAGTTATAAGACGCAATTGTAGTAAGTTTAGTCTTGTCCATTTCCGGTGAATAATTTAGAAAGTATTGGAAGTATATCCATTGGCTTTGAAGAAAAAGACCCTGATCGCATAAGTATGTTTACAACACATTAAAAAGTCTTTATGAAGTTATCAAATTTCATTTGTCGTAAAATGTTTATAGTAGAAATCATCGTTTTGAGTGTTCCAGGGATTTGCATTATTTGTAGTATTGTCATTTAAATTTGCGTTTACTAGTTTACTAACACGAGTGGTAAGAGAGGGGAAATTTATTAAATTGAGTTCCGGCGAAGAGGTGAAATTACCTTATTAAGGAGTTGAATGAAGGGGTTGAGACACGTTGCGCCGTCTGCTCTCGCACTCGTTTCAACGTTAGTAACGCAGGGCACCAACGCTGCCCAGGTTGCTACGAGTTAATACATTGGGGAATTTTTGTCCTTGGGATGCAATTTTCTAAGGTATGTGGTCCCGCACGTACAGGGCAGCCAACGGACCTCCCACGACTGTTGTGGGAATGACCCCACATCTGGCACCGATTGCAGTGAGACACCCCATCTTTGTCCTTCATTACTTCAATGTTAACTTTACAACGTAGTAGATATCTAACCTTACTCTTGAAATTCCGCATGTCTTTATTTGTCTCCACTGTGTAAAATGCTAAATGAACGATGACGCTGTCCTGTTTTCGTAATAATTCAGAAATATGGAATATTTCGAAGCCTAGTGTTTCAAGTTCAGAGTGAATCAGTTTTGCGTCGAGATTTGGTGAGAGTCTACGAACGTATGCCTGCGTTCTGTTGTAACTTTATGAAAAATAAAATAATCCATCGTTTTCTGCAGACTTTAATCGACCAAGATGAGTTACAACATTTTGATGATCTTCAACTGTACTAACAGATATAAGATGCTGTTTTGTGTTTCTTCCAGTTATTTTCCGCCTAGACACATTCTGCAGTTCATTCTCTACGAATATAGTGTAAGATTTGATTAATTACAAGTTAATAAACAATTTTATTAAACTATTTTCGATTAGAATGTATTTTAAGAGGATGGTTTCCGCGGCCGTTACGAGTAAGTCGTGAGGAGGGAACGAGAGAACGTTTTTCAGCCGTTGAGATGGCGAGGAGTCTCCTCATTCCAAGAAATAAATTCAAACAGAAGCGGTTTGCATCGTATTTGTTTTGGAAAATAACGCGTAGTTTCATGGGGAGAGAATACCAGCGCAACGGAAATTTACCAAGTGTTTTTAAAAGGAAAGGAGGTCACATCAGTTGGCAGGTTCAGACAAGCAGCGGCTAGACGCGGCCGCAGCAAGTAGAAACGTTTTATGGTTTTAAAAGGAATACAATAAGCTGCGTGGGTGTGAGAGGGTACGCAGCAACCAGCGCCTGGGAGCGGTCGGCGGTACACCAGATTGTGGGAACTGGAAATTTTAAAGGGATGTTTTCGGCCGTTGAAAATAGAAAGTGAATAAATTTTGAGTCTTTGTGGTTAAAAACCGCCTAGTGTAGACCGCTAAAAAACGGTTGAAACACCGTTGAGTATAGAAACGTTCAAAAATGCAGCGCGTGGGTTGACCTGGCGCGTGCATGATCAAGTCAAAATTGACCTATGACGTCGTGGGGAAGGGATTTTGAGTGTATTGGATGCGCCAGTCACATGAGTTTCAAAACACAGATCACGGGTGTAAGTGGAAGACGGGCAGAGAGGGAGCGTAGCCCATTTACAGAACAGCAGAAACGAAATTAACACATTTTTTTCGATTATTATATTCGAGATCTCGGGGACATTCAGAGAGTTACTTTGGATTCAGCCGATTTGATATTCAGAGACATTCATTCTGAGACGTTCGTTCGGTGAACGAGTCGGGTATTAGTTCCGAGCATTTTGGAACTTTGTGTTGTTTTTTTATAATGGCACTTTTCGGATAAGTTGTTTCCGAGTTAACGTTGACGACTTATGACCTCTTCTGTCAACATTCAGTCAGTCCGAGTTGCCACGAAGTGGTAGCGGGTCGCTTATCCAACTCTTAGGAGTTATTAGAACTTTTCTCCGGTCGGAAAGTCTCGAAACCGCTCGGTACCGCGATGCGCAACGGAGTTCCTGGAAATTGCAAACGCCACAATTCGGAAAATGGACCCGCATTCCTGGAGAGAATGCTGACATCATACGCTAGGACAACAACCCGGGGAGTGGATGACCATCTGTGATGCCGTATGGGGATCGGCACCTTTTCCAACAACAACTGATACTGATCTATCATCTTGTCAAGGTATTCCTTAGGTCGGCTGCGTCAGCCTACAATGGTTAAGCGCTGAGCGAGAAGAGACGGTGGGTCAAAGTTAATAATGGAAACCCATGCTCAGAACTCTTGAACTTTGTAATAATTGTTAAATTGGGCATTAACTGAAGGTATGCAATTCTAATTATATTTGTACTTTGTAAATTTATCAGGGTATTCGATTTTAGTGTTAAATTAAGTAAAGGGCTTGTTTTATCAACGAAGGTATAAATTTGGTAAAAAGGGAAATAACGTGTGATTTTGGGGGTTGTATTTAATGTAATAAAATTTAATGTCACTTGTGTAATTAAAATTAGTAAGGCAATTTGTTTCCATGCGTTTTCCTCCTTAAGGAACCATAGTATGTTTTCCCTTATCTAAATAATATAGAACCCATGTATGAAATTAGTAGAACGAGCTAGCCGAGGAAAATAAGATTTTGGAGAGGGGAGTGTGAGCCACTACGCTATATTTTGAACCTGTTTGATTTCCTTTCTGTTACAGTAACTACGCGCGCACTGGGACTATTGGCACCACCGTTTCGTATTTCGCAAAAGTTCCTTCCATTGCGTTGCATTGCTGTGCATGAACCGACTGAGCCAGCGCGCACTTTGCACTTGCCGCCGTTTGAGAAAAGTCCACAGAGGAAGATATTTTGGAGTATCAGGAGGGCTGTAGAACTTTTCATTAGCAGTTTATGACTGCGGGCAACTGCAAGGACCATGTATACGCCATTAGATTGTGTTGTATTGTGTTGAGTGATCAGAATAGAATGGGGATCAGGTAACACGCGGGTCTTAATCCACTACGCCTTGGACAGTTTACCCAGCCAGTTTCTGGATCTTCCGAACCAGTGCGCGCAGCCTTCCGCACTTTCAAAATGTCGGGAGGTCCGTCCGTCCGTCCGTAGCTTTTAAGGGCCAATATTGGGTCTTTCTTTACGATAGTTCTTTTTCTTGCACTAGTCTGTCCCGGCGGCTTTGGCTTATGCATGGATGTAGAAGGTTCTGGATTTCCTGTTGTGTTTAGTTAGTCCTCATTATTTATAACCAAGGAGACTGTATACAGGAGTAGAAACTTTTGAGTGGGGGCATATACGAAAAACGTCGTCATTTGGGATATACGAACCCATCATCAGCGTTGTCGGACGGTGACATTGAAACTATTCTACTAGTTTAAAAGATACGATTCCCTCAATCCTACACGAGTTGTAACCAATGAGACTATACAGTCTCCTCGATTGTAACTGCTTTTATTTACATTTTCCTTATAGGTACCCTTAGCATTTCTTGGGAAGAGGGTGGGAATAGTATGACAAGTAGAAATAATCGAAAGAAACCGAAATTGTAGTTGAAAGCATCATTATTGGAATCGCTGAATATATAGTGTCGCTTAAGTCCACGATTAGCGCCGTTAGCACCCCCAGGGAAGGGAATGGCATGCGCAGATAGTTGAAAAGGATAGATATTGGTGTTGATACCATAGTTTGCTGGGTCGCAAGAATATAAAGTGACACGATGCAGTTAAAATTCACGATTTGCTCTATGAACTCCAACAGTTCTGCAAAAGAGGTTAACATGTAAAAATGATCGGAAATGACATACGTCAGACAAATTCACTTTATTCAGTGTCGCTGAGATAAATGGTGTCATTTCTCATATCGTTCAAGTATAAATTCAGCCCCCATTGTAGAAAAGGGAGGGAGAGAAAAGGGTTGAAAAGGATGAAAGAAAAATAATTGAAAAGGAAGGAAAGAAGGAAGATCCATTGTTGTCAAGGTATCTGAGAAGCATTATTATACTACCAATGCCATTTATTTCATGTTCAGATCACATCGGAGCAGGGAACTCCTATAGCTAAGAGTGGGTAAAGCAAGATGAAAAGAAAGGTAATACGATCGATATTAGGATCGAAACCTTCAATTAGTAGTTTCGTATCACTTCAGGCAATATCATCAGGCAATTCTCATCAACTAACAAGAGATGCACTGTATCCTGATCGCAGTGAATATTAAGTAAAAAGTACAAGGATTCGAAAAGGACCAATCTGGTTCACTGATTGATCTAAAACCACCTCGGGAACCGGAGGGGGAGTATTTGGCTGCGGCAGAAGGTTATCCTTCAGCCTAAGATCAATGCGTCTCTGTCATTCAATCAGAACTGTGTGCCAAATTGACCAGTGTTTAGAAAAGTATAGATCAGAACTACCAGTGAGAAGGATCACTCTGATAATAAAGACTTTAAAGGCCCTAGAGGGAACTCAGATCAAATCCAAAGTGGTCTGAAAATGCCAAGAAAACCAAAGACACTGGCCTCATATACCTCAGTGGAACTGATGTGGGTGCCAGGACACAAAGGATTGTATGGAAATGAAAAAAAGAAAAAGAAAACAGTTAAGTTGACGAAGGAAGGATCCAGCAATGCGTTTATAGGAACTGAACCCAGATTAGACACGTCCGAGGGGCAATGCGCGACTGGGTCAGGAGGAAATTATATTTCATTAGATTGCAATACCAACACTCAAAAGCACTCATTAAAGAGGTGGCTAGAGAACATTAGAACTGCTTAATATGAGTAGAGATTTACTTAATTAGACAGTGGACTAATAACAGGACACTGTAGACTGAGAGAACTCCACAAAATTGGTTTCATAGCCAATTCCTTATGTAGGAGATGCCAAAAATCAGATGCAACTGTGTTCGCAAAGGAAGCAAGACTCTTAGAAATTTAAAGGAAGAGTGTATATTTCCCTCCCTTAAAAATGTAATGTAACATAATATTAATTATAAAAAATTTAACTTATAACAGGCACACACAATATGAATCAATCAAGATACCCAATCACTCAAAGATAATTTATTTGTCCTATATTTATAAAAAAACACATTATTTAAATGGATACTAAGGAGTTCGAATTAATTCATGTACACTCGAAATACAAATAATAAAAAAGAGTTACTAAACGTTACGTTCTTGAGAGGTTAGGTTTGTAATATTTGACGTGACAATATGTTGTTTATTGAAGAATGGATTCCGTTGCTAATTATCTATTGGAATTTGACTAACAACAGAAAGTTTATGCGTCTGAATGACACAGAATAATTGCTTTCCCAAAAATGACGAAACCGCTTTTCAAAGTTTGAAACAACGAATTATTTGGTACAGGATATATATAGCGAAAACGTGTTTCAATCGGTGGGGGGGGGTTCTGTTCCATAAATATACTGAGAGTGAACTTCCGAAGTGTTCACAATGCTTCTTATCGTTCTTCAAAAGAACATGCACAAAATTCTGGAATCCCGTGCAAAGATAATTTTCCGCATTATCTCAGTTTCTGAAAAATAAAGCAGTTAACTTTCTAAAAGTAAAATATCGGCGTAGAAAAGAATCTATACCCTGCAAGATACAGTGGATGTGTTCCAAGAGATCTCTATGGATTACATCCTTAATCTTCGTCTTTTGTGTGTGAATCATTGCTCTTGAATTTTGCAGAAACCTCATCTGACCATTCATCTGCTTTGTATGAAACCAGAGAACACCAAAGAAAACAGACCTCCAACCTGATTACACAGAAACGTGTTTGTTACATCACATATAGTGTAGTGTAGCGACTACTCTTGATGTTTTGTGTTAACTCTTTCCAGGAAATGTGTTATGCTGTATATTACGGTGAGGTAAGCTGATACAAGTAGAATCTCTCCTGTGAATCCCCGAAGATTTCAATCGAAGTATGAACTATGTACATCTGTAAGATCTCTTTCATAGGAGTCGTGACGTCACACATTCGTCTCCGAGACTGTAGGGGTGTTGGTGCGGACAGCTGGTGGTCGCGGATAGTACGCGCCCATGTAGAGACCGCATCGAGGACACACGTGCCACACCCGTCGACAAGATGCCATGCAATACGGTAATAAACAGCACGGCCAACATCTAAGCAAGGAATCACTCTTTCAACCATGTTAATTTATTTAGAAATGCTCTGTCTATAGGTAACCTCCAATTACAGCAGACCGTTGCAGCAATCAAAGAAAATAAATTATTATCTCAATTATTTATTTTGGAAAAATTTGCTAAAAAGCTACACATATTTAGGCTATCCACGAATTAAGGTTGAGGCTTCCTCGTGCTGAGCGAGCAAGGTATCAAAGCAAGCAACCATGAGCTATTAGGGGACCTTAAAATTACATCACTAGATTATGATTATATATATATATATATATATATATATATATATATATAGGGGACCTTAGGTATATTATTGTATTTCCGTAATAGGTGGAGGCAATTATGAACTCCAAAGAGTAGTTGCTTACCCGAGTAAACAGAGGGCGAGAGCACACAAGTGCGTGAATTCCACATCCTCAGCTACGACTCGACTCAGCACTAGGCGACGGCATCTACGACACGATGCACGCATCGGATAAGGACCCCACACATCAGCTGCAACAACATGCACAATGGACATGACCTATTTATTTAAACATAAATCACAATTGAAACATGTTTCAATCTAAACGGTTTTACCAAAGTAGTCTTTCTTAACCTGTAGAAGTGGTGTATATTACAATTCAACCATCTGGGGACAAAATGACGAATCGAGATATGTCCATTCGTTGGTACTACATCCTAAGTTAAACTTTCTCGGACGAAACATCACGGTTAAGCATTTCCCAATGAGAAAACAATAAGCTATTCTACTCTCTTGGACAACTATTCTCAAACTTCTCGCTGTATATCGAGTAAGAATATATTAGTTTCATAATAATCGTACGTTCATAAACTCTTGTGAATTTGACTACAATTTCTTGGGATTAGGTCACTAATTTAACAAATTAAAATTCTCTTCAAACTTGCCAACGTTTCGATGTACATAATATAATCATCAGAGCTGCAATACAAGTATAACATGGAAGTACACTTCAAATATACAAGAAAAAAATATTCTGCTGTTTCGAAATGATCATGCAGGTAACAGATTAAGTACACCTGAGACGGTCAGCCAACTCTTGCTAACCAGGGCGTGTTGCGCCGGCGCAGTTCTGCAAAATTAACATTCCCGCCTTGAAGATACAGTATATTTTTCAGTAACCGGCGGGGGCCGTGATGAAAGCAGCGAAATTATCCAAGGCATCATTCCCTCTCAAAAGGATAGTTTAAACTTACGCCACCAGGGCGCGCCAGTGAACGGTATCAAGATTTTAGCTTTCGAAGGAAATATTTCAGAATTCCTGCGTCAGAGAGCGCGGCGGTAGCTCGACCTTGACAGTCGAATAATATGGTATTCATTTGTTTCTTTTTTATTGTATATTTTTAGGGCTGCCTTTTTACGAGCAACGAGAAGAAGAATAAAAAATACGTATTGTATCGTATATAATTTGTTTTATGCTTATTTTTTCATATTGAAACATTTATTTAACATTCACATTATAAATAGTGTGAATTATTTCTTGATTGAACTCATTATTGGCGAGGCAATTGAAATTCTTCACGACAATGAAATCTTGTTTTTTATAAGCTCCAATGAGATTAATTCTGCTTCAACACGGTGTATTTTTTTATTGAAGTGATCTTCTTTGCATTCACACTTGTGAAAACGCTGTTCTTAGGATCCTGCTTGCAGCTGATGTCTTTCAGGCTGAGTGTCCTCCGGCAGAATTTTTGTGCTTTGTGTTAAACACTGCCAATACCAATTATCAACACTTGAAGTTATAAAACTTTGGAAACAAAAAGAAAGTGAGATTTAGAAGAATAGAAAATTACAAACAAATATGACGCAAATCAATTTTTTGTAATAATTTATAAAACAAATTTTACAAAACTGCAAAACATAATGAATGAGATTAATTGGAATGCAGTTTTTAATGTTCCAAATATGTCAGTAGCTTTTGAATCTTTTCTTGACATTCTAAATTTATCTATAAAGGATTCTTGTAAGGCTAAAAATGTCCAATCAAAACGAAAATCCAAGATAAAACCCTGCATGAATAAAACTCTAATGAATTTAATAAATACAAAACATTTCTTGCATAGGAAAGCGTAGAAGATTGTATAGTATATTTCTTATTTGTGAAATATCCTGGTAATAATGAGATGCGAGTTTACAATAACCAGTTCAAAACCAAACTAATAAATTTGACGAAAAATAAATGGTTTCTATGAGCAAATGTTTCAAGAGAATAAACACGATTCCAAGAAGCAATGGAAAACTGAAGAGTAATATAAAAACTAAACACGACAATATTCTTTGAATAATGAAAATGGAGAAACTATCACAAATTCTCATCAAGTATTCCATATATTTAAGACGGTTATCTTTGTAACATTGCATCAGAGCTTAGACGTAAAATAGATCCAGATTTACTAACTTTAATGAGCAGAGGGATCACTACTTTTGAAATTAATTTTCCTAAGGAATCAAATGTTATTTTCTTCTATAACTTCTACGGAAATTCAAAATTTAATAAATTCCTTAAATAATCAGAGAACTCCTGGATTTGATAACATAATACTAGTAATTATTTTTAAAATGTTAAAATTCGTATTAAGCCCAATTGTTTACTTAATAAATTTTAGTATGCGGTGAGTTCCCCGCTTTTCAAAAAAGCATTCTTGATGACATTGTATAAGAATAGTGAGGAAAAGAACCCAACAAATTGCCGACCAATACCTCTTCTTTCTATATTTTCAAAAATCTTAGAAAAAATAGTAAGTAAGACTTATTGAATTCCTAGATAAGAACACTTATTTTAGTGATATGCAATTCGGATTCAGGCAAGGAGTAAATACCGAAAAAACGATAATGAACTTTATGGAGCAAATTTATAACAGTATAAATGAGGGTAATATCGATGAGGGAATATATGTCGATATAATGATGACATTTGACACTATTGACCAGTCAATACTTTTGTCGAGAATGTATGATGCAAGAGTAAGAGGCGTTATTTTAAAATGGTTCTGGGTCAAATGGATTAAGGCCATTGTTTAGTCATTTGTGTATATTATTTGTGTGTTTTTGTTACTATTTTAAATATGCATAATTGTTAAAACACCGCTTTTGTCTGTTAACTAGCTACAAGTCTTCAGCGACGCAAAAGTTAATGAGTACATGAGCAACTATAAATAAATATAATAAGATTACTGTTAGTGTGTTTTCCTTTTTAGTAAGTAGGTCCTAATATGTAAAGTTTTTTGTACTAGTCATGCGTACAGATATTTAATTTACCTCTGTAGAATTTTACTTTGTAAAATTTTCTGGTTTAATAAATAAAGAAATACCTTACAGGTTGAACAAAACAAACTAGGGTAAATGTGATTATTAGTGAAGAGGTGAACTATGGCATTCCTCAAGGACCAGTTTTACTTGAACCACTGTTTTTAATATACGTAAATACTCTTTAAAATGGATCATTTACAGGAAACCTATGTAACAAACGCGTCCTGTCTACAATACTGTATGACGCACGTACACACGCCTCCCCATAACGCCCACGCCTTTCAACTTTGCCCTCGCGCACAACAAAAGTTAATGATTTCCATACGGTTCCAATGAACCACAAAAATGATAAACATTCGCCATCGCGTGTTTATTTATCAACCACAGCCCTCTGTACGCAAGAGTTCCAAGTCATAGCATCAAAGTCATGGCCAACACATTCCAAGGCCAATACANCACTGACACAAGTAAAACCATATAAAAAGTGACCAGAATTCTAAGTCCGTCAAAAAATTTATATACATTTTAAAGATAAAAAGCTATTTATTATGTTTTAAATTGAAATACTGATCACAATTGTAGTACTGTCTTCAGTTAAGCACATGCTTACTTTAGATGTTCAAAATTTTCGCCGTTGGCGACCAGACACACAACGCGACAACGAACGGTCGCCACAGCTACGGCGGTCAATGTTTCAATGGAGATCGCTGCACACGCCACTGTTATCTCCCGGCGAAGATCCTCCAGCGTGAGTGGCTTCTGTCGATAGACTTGATGTTTCACAGTTCACCACAAGTAAATATCCATAGGGGTTAGAATTGACGACAGTGGGGGGAACTCAATTCCTGTTGGTAGAAGACCTCGTCATGAGCTCCATAAATAGTACGCACACCTAGTAAAATTGATGTACGTAACATTTCCAGGTACACTTCTCCAGTGGCAGAGTACCATCAAAGAAGAAGGGTCTTACTATACCCCCAGTTGACAGTCCACACCACACATGAACTCCTGGTAGATTGGCCGCCTTATCCGCATAAACATGCGGATTTTCCGGTGTCCAGTAGACGCAGTTAGTCCGATTCACATTCCATTAAGCTTAAATTTCTGACCACACTTCCTTCGGCACAAATTGTTCGTTTTTAGTTACCATTTGCTGATACCATTCGCATAATTTCGTTCGACGATCAGGATCGTCATTATTAAGTGTATTCAGTAATCGTGGGATGTAAACTTTCCGCTTAGCATCTTTCAAAAGTCGACGTATCCGTGTACTGCTGATCCCTTCTCGTGCATATTGCGTACCTGTGGAGAAGTAACAAACTTTTCTAATACGACAGCCGACGAGGCAGGAATTGTAGTTGTACGCGTTCTACCCGATTCCCTCCATGCGCATCAAACTTGTCAATAATGTATTTAATTGTTAGGTGGGTTGGAGGATCAACTCCCGCCTCCAGTGACGCTGCTCTTCAACGGCGTTATCAAACCTCATAAACCACTTCAGAATGCATTTTCGCTACTCGAATGTCAAGCGTGCTCCAGACATTTTGTTTTCTCACAATCGTGATGAAACTACTGCCATCTGGTGATCGAAAGGCATACACAACTTACCCGTAATTCAAATCGATTGACAATATCCGTACTCCGATTTAGTCTGACAAAGAGCGTTTACATTTTTTTGATAGATTGAAATCAGTCTTCAAAAGTAATTATATGGTATTATATGTAACTGTATTATATGTGGAAGTATTAATTGGTAATGAGTCCGAAATCTAAATATATGATTGTAAGGATTAAAAGATATTTTCCCAATCAACTAAAGTACCACGATATACTATGTGTGGTTATCATATCAATTGCACTTGTCCTGAAATTGAACAAGTTCAAAATATCAAATATTTGGGTGTGTTTGCAGACTCCAAATTGACGTGCAAAAGTCATGTAGACTATGTTAAATATAATATATTAAAACTAATAAAATATATTGGAATCAATGTCTGACGACCAACTATTAAGATCAATGTTTGATAACGCAGTTAGTCCACGTATTTCCCGTTGCGTATATTTTGCAAACGTTTACTCCCATTTACGTTACGGCATTACCTTCTGGGGTAATTCCGGTCANAATAAAACTATCAGGTCATATTTATTTATAACCGGATATTTTGATTCTCATCAACAAATTTCTAGTATTCAAGATGGAAAAATTAAGTAGGATATCTCCTTAGTTTTAATTTTTATAAAAATATTAAGTATTATAATAAAACGTATCTTTTTATAATATATGACGGGATAATTTCGAATACAATTTTCTATTTTTTCTCATTGGATATGTCATATTAAACATTCATTCATACAACTTATAAGGTTACGTCCCCCAACATATGATATACTATGGAGATAAAAATTTGTTGTAAAATGTACTA
>NNCF01130449.1:200875-212355 GCA_002313205.1 Laupala kohalensis
TTTATATATATATATAAAACAAAAACCTGTTTGTTTTCTTAAAACTCGAGAATTACTCATCTGATTCTTTTCTTAATTCATAGGTATGTTCTCTAATACTCACATTTTGTTGATTTTGTCCCGCGGCCAAAAGAGGTTGCCGACCCCCTGGTTTAGTACATATTTTGTCACCTTCTGTCTTTTTAAATTTATTTTATTGAACTCTCTAAACCCTGTTCCTTGATTATATTACCAGGGGTTCATGACCTTTGTCGTCCTTTTTTTTAATCTCTACCTTTTTGACTTCTTTTAATTGCGTGAAACCTCTCTTATCCACATTTTATTACATTTCGTATTGTCCATCATAATGTTCTTCCGAAGTCTTCATACCTATCCCTTGATGCAATCCGTCTTTATCTTGGAAATTTATAAGTCCATGATGCTTCATCCTTTTCACATATTCACATCGTTCATGTCGATAAATGTCACAATCCTTGAAAATGTGATCCGGGGATTCGATTCCCTCATCATCTTCCCTCTTTTCAAATCCAGATTGAAGTTGCCAAAAGGCCACTGATCAATTCGATGACATTTGGTGTAAAGCATCTCTTGTTATTATAGGCAAACTCAACACCTTAGGTATAACAAGTTATGACGATGGACAATCAAGTCGGGGTAAAAATTAATCTTTGGAGACGTATATTCGCTTCGCATAACGCTAAATTGTTAGAGGTAGGCAACAACTACGAGTGGCTATGTTGTTTACACGCAGCCGCCACCGTCGGGTGTTGCCGCGGGAAGACCAGGCAAGCAATCGACTAGCGTGCTTCCCAGCGCGAGGTGCTTCACGAGAAGCAAACATTTTAGACTATTCTGAAGTATAAAGAGGAGTTGAAGTGAAACATGGCTAAAACACCGAATGGAGCCGGGGCGGGTTACTAGTTCTTGTATAAATTCAAGTCGAATATGAATAGCAATAAAAGGTGCATATTTCACTACATTGAAACCGTTAAAATTGATTCAAAATGCTTTTGTAAGAATTATTACCCGTAAATCCCAAATTGAACACACAGTTCCCCGTTTTAAAAATCTGTTGATTCTTTAGAAATTTATTTATTTACATGATTCTTGGAGTAGTTTTTGAAAGAAGTAAAATGTAACTTACTCAATTCTAGACAATCAACGCTACGGAGGAAAATGAATGTAAATGTTCCAAATCCAAATTTAACTAATAAAAAAATATTACTCTTATCTTGCTCCAAAATTAGCTCCAAGCAATAGTTGCATAAAGTTTTCTGTCAGTTAAAACACTTCTGTTGAAAGCAAGAGAAATTAAAATATATTGCTTCATACTACAGAATAATTATTGTAAAATTAAAAACTAAAATTAACATTGAAAATATTTTAAAATAATGTTTAGGACCGTTTGTGTAAGTAGCCATATATGTGTTTTTGGTGTGAGTGTGTACGTGTATCATAATGTTAGCCACGATCTTTTTCTTTTCAGAGTGTATAAGTTACGAGTGTGAACAATCCCAACAGGTTTGAAACCTTGGGATGCTATTCTTCCAAAGTAGTAAGCACAAAGTATTTTTCATTGTTATAAAAATGCATTAGTTTATTAAATATTTAAATGTATAATGATAAATATAAAAGGATACGCATAGGTTATTTCAGAGTGATTTAGGTAAACCTTGATGTGATTCTAATGTAAATTTAACAAGTTTAAATATTTAATGAAAAATACTGTTTAAAGTGATACGTATATTGTAATAAATAATTAATTTATAACATTTTATTATGCAAAATTATTCAGGAAAAGATTTGGTAATTGAGAAGAAGCTCGTAATTGTGTCCACGAGCTTCGCAGGCAACGCTGAGAAAAGGGGATGCTTTTGGGACAAAGGGAAAGTACAGTGAGGAGACGGGGCGCGTAGTCGGACTCCGTTTGAATGAGTCGTATCTAACCGGTTCCAGACATGATGCGTAGTTATTTTTGCGGGGACTGGAGTGGAAGAAAGAAAAAAATAAGTACCTGTGAAAAATAATTGATTAGACACGTTGTCAAAATTTAAATGGAAGGGGCAGATGGGCATTGCGTTTTAGAAATCTAGGAGGAAGGTTTGGGCTAGTCTTGGTGACAGATAAAGTGAATATGTAAGGAATAATAGGAGGAGGGTGCGGAGCCTACGTCATGAAAAGAGAGAAGATCTGCTGGGGGGATCCGAGGGCAAGAAGGAGTCGCTGAGCGATATGGGTTGAAGAGTTGAAGCACTTAATATAATGTGAGGATAGAAGACGGTAAAGAGTATTCAAAATTAAGTAATTGGTACCTGATGACAAGTTATAAGGATAAGGACGAAGGAGTTCTTTTGTAAAAGAAAAGGAATCGAGGGCTGGTCCTAGGACCTTTTGCCAGAAAGGAAATTTCCATTAATAGAGCTGTGAAACGACATGGGTTTTTGATTGTGAGGAGGACGCAGTAGAACGAAGACTGTTCATTGTCCTAAGTACCCATGTTCCTACAATACGAGACGAGTGACACCGGGCAGAGACGCTTGGGTAAAGAAAGAAGAAGGAGCGGAGGTTTTTAACCGCCGGGGCACGTGCCAAGTGAGTAAACAATAAAGACGAGTGATTTTGGACAGGGAGCAACCGCGCAAAATAAGTTTCGGAACGCGAAGTGGAAAGATGCGAGTTAAATTTGACAGACATGTTAAAAATAAAGTGGTATTGTCGGAGAGCCAGGGGATGAGGTCACAATGTCAAAATTAAATATGGTTTTACGGAGAGAAGAGGGTTGTAGAGGGATGGAAAAATACTAGGGTTTGCAGAGAAGTAGCGTCAGTTTTAACAAATATCGCTATTGGTGAAAATTAAAATACGTTACGTCGAAGAAAGTCAATCAGAGGCGAGTCATGTGAAGAGAAAAATGATAAGTCATTGGTCAAAGAAACTCACGGACGTCATAAGAGACGGAGTCGTTTTCTCAAAATTTGGTCCACGAAGTGGGGACATTATTTAAACAAGGAGCAGCGACGCTGCAGACATTCATACATTCATTCGTTAATTCCAGTATGAGATTAGATCAGATTACATGTATCAGACAATGTCCTTTCTGAGTGTCTTTGGGACTTAGCATTATTTGGCTTGTCTTTTTATTCATCATATCTGACTGAATTAATTCATTTATAGTACGGATGGATGACACTGGACAAGTTCCCTGTGATCATTCCATTTGAGCTTATTTTCTAATAAGTTGTATCAGTTGATCATTTATTAGTTTTCGTCAGTCGGCGTGCAATAAACTACTTAAATTTGAGTGCGTTGCATATAATACAAATAAAATAAAATGAAATGAAATTTCCCCACTCTCAGATTCACAAATTTAAAAAAGTTTAAATGAACAAGAAATGAAATTCCAATCAATAAACAGTATTTCCGCAATTTGCTCTGCGGACAGCTTCGCAACAGTGGAGCATCGAGAGCACATTGTTGTTTATGTGACTCATCTCAGTATTAAAATTTCCATTGTTACATTTCCAGTGCATTTTCCATTGTTAGTGTAATGTTTCCTGATTTGAGGAAGAGAGAGTGTAATAACTGTGTTACGCGAATTGTATGTCAATAATGGGCTCTTTAATGTGAATTTTGTGCACAAACATCTGCAATCGTTCGCATCTAGACTCGTTACATATTATGTAACATTTTTCTTGAGGATTTTCCTCACTTACGCTTCTTAAAATCGAGTGACATTCTGCAAGTGAAGTTGGAACGCGTGTCTTAGGTGCCTAATAAGAGAAATAATCCGATAAAATGTAAGTAACTTGAAAATTTTAATTAAGCGCTTAAGGTTCTTTGAAATATTAAAAATTTAAACTTCTCATTCCGCTACTTACTTCATTTATAGCTTCAGAAGCATAATTCCAAGTAAATTTATAGCTTCAGAAGCATAATTATGTATTATTAATCTCAAACCTTATTAATCTTATTGAAATGTATCTTTCATTGTTGTTTTGGCTATCCCTGATACCGAAAAAGATATTCTTCTAGTATCATGCCCGTCCGTATATCTGTCCATCTATGTGCATAAATTATGGCTAAAAGGATTTCATGCATATTCCGTATTTAACATTGAATATGTTTTGTTGATGTACGTGCTCTGTAGTGTTTTTATCTTTGATTTTCATATGAAGTACCCGTTGTATACATTGAAAATTATCTCAAAGACAGTTACAAATTTTTTCTTTAAATTTTATGTTTTGAAAGTATAATTTAGTATGTGTTACATCTGCTCAAGCGGTATTTTCCTCAAAAGTCTGGTATAGATGAACAAAAATAATATCTGTCAACCGCTTTACCTGATTTATTGACTATATCAAGAGACTTGAAAACCTTTGGAAAACTAAAATGAACGATACAATACTGATAAAGTTGATAGAAGAACGAAAAACCCACTTATGATACGAAACGGCGCGTAAAATAAAATCACATTTACGTGACACTAATACACTACGTGCGATACTAAGATTTTGCAAAACGTCTTAAAATAAAATTCAAGAATTTTATTTATAAATTTAAATTATAAATTCAAGAATTTTTATTAATAAATTTCCAAATATAATTAGTATTAAGGAGTCTCAGACTCCAAGAAAAGAAGTGAGTTTTAGATACGAGTGAAGGATGTATTAATTACGAATAAGTGTTTTCCAAAATTAACTGGGTACATGTAAATGAATGTATGTTCAATATAATGTATGAGCCGTCTTTAAATGGTTTTGTGGATGTTTAGAAATTTGATGACACGTAAATGCGTTAACCATCTGAATCAAATTGGGCCAAATTTCACCTGGCGGTCCAAAGAGGGTTCGAAAAAATGATTAATGTCATAATACTGCAAATATTATTACGGTTCCGAAAATATAAGTCGTATTCCTCGCTCTTCATATTTACGGTNAATTTGTTAGTAAAATTGTATACATATTTTTTTCTTTAAAGATAGTTTTGGCTAATATAGATGAGGTCCGTAAAAGTGTCTGAAAATGTACCTGAAATGGTTTTAAACCACCTGTTTTAATATGAAGTTAGGGTAAAAAAGAAGGATGAAATTGTAAAATATTCCTAAATATGTGGAATATGGTTTGGAAGTGAGTCAAATCGCGGGGAAGGTAAATTCTTATTTTGGGGGAATGGGCGGGTCGTACAAACGTTTTCGGTGATCTGCTTCATAGGGTTTCGGGGTGCGCACCCCTGTGTATCGTCTTACGTTTAATGCTCGCCGTGCGTTGAGTGCGGTGAGTGGTGACGACGGCGGCCGTCACTCGGGGCAGAGGCGAAGAGTAGGTCGGGGGACGATCACGCAACCGATTCACCCACTGTTGAGCAGTCGGCCCTTCGTCACTGCCCACAGCCTGAGGAAAGTCACCAATCCTATACTTAACGAGAAGTAATCAAATACATTTATCTGTGTATAGAAAAGCGAAATACCATTCTCGTACTGACTGACTCACTAATCGCAAAGTCTCTGAGACTACAAAGTCTACAAACTTCAAATTTGGCAGATGGATTCCTGTTAGGATTTCACGAAAACCCACCACTAACTGGGGGAAATAGCGGTTGGCATGTTTTATGTATGTATCCCTCCATAGCCCTTAAAGAGCGCCTGGAGCAATTTCAACGAAACTTCATACGTAGACGACTGACTATCAGACAACCATTACTGCGTGGTAAGACATCCCTGGCACCGCTAGGGAGGGGGTGAGAAGGGGATGACATGTTAAAATAATGGAAAAATCCGATATTAGATTCGAAACCCTACTTTTCGGTGCCATTGCGACAGATAAGGGCGTCCTCGATGCTTAGACCATATTCCCCTCGCATCCCTCGGTAGGGATGGGAGTGAAGGACAAGGAAAAATAATTCAAAAAACGACCGATATTGTTGTTGAATAAATCATTTGTGGGACCGCGGAAGTAAAGTGACACCTCGTTGCTCGATCACCCCCTATAANTAGGGATGGGAGTGAAGGACAAGGAAAAATAATACAAAAAACGACCGATATTGTTGTTGAATAAATCATTTGTGGGACCGCGGAAGTAAAGTGACACCTCGTTGCTCGATCACCCCCTATAAACACGCTTCGTGTTGGAGGGAAATGTAAACAAAGTGAAGGAGACTAGTGTTGAGGTCGACGTTTCGTGGGTCGCTGAAGTTACTGTCGGCGGCGTTCTTGAAGAATTCAACTCTCGTGAAACAAACACACCACTAGTGCCCCGTGGTGGGGGGTGGGTGGAAACAGGTTTATTNCTGGGTCGCTTAAGTTACTATCGGCGGCGTTCTTGAAGAATTCAACCCTCGTGAAACAAACACACCACTAGTGCCCCGTGGTGGGGGGTGGGTGGAAACAGGTTTATTCATAAAATAATTGAAAGCTACTATAGAAATATTAAAAAAAAAAGCATTGGCCACATAGTTTTAGGGTTGAAGAGATGTTTCAACTACCAATATGTCGTTGATGTTCAAGATGAGATCGTGTATGAGCACGGAATTCTTAGAGCGAGAAGGGCGAGACGTAAAAAGAACGTAGAGAGACTAATATTAGGGTCGAGTCCATGGTTATTGTGTATTCTGAGAGGAATA
Source organism: Laupala kohalensis (assembly GCA_002313205.1). Taxonomy (NCBI): domain Eukaryota; kingdom Metazoa; phylum Arthropoda; class Insecta; order Orthoptera; family Trigonidiidae; genus Laupala; species Laupala kohalensis. The sequence goes on from NNCF01130449.1 coordinate 207,494, forward strand.
ATCATATTCCCAACGCCCTTGTGTATCCTTTAGACCACATGAGGTGCACGACGCCCCTAGAGGAGGGGGTTGGGAAGAGCGTGACACACAAAATTTATCGAAAGGATTTTAAAAACTCCACCCCTAAAGGTGTGAAATGGAAATTGGAGTTTTCTAAAAACTTTTTCTGAATTACATAATTGAAAATAAGGGATTGAGGTTACTCATCAACACTATCAAACCTCCAATACTAAGAGATAAAATTTATACTGGATATCAATGGGAATGTGAGAAAAAATAAAGTTGCAAACACGTTACAAAATTCACGTGAGCAAAGCCGCGGGGACTCGGCGAGTGTTATGTGTATATTTGGAATTTTTCTCGCCAACGACTCAAACGATTTCATAGAGTTCGCAACATGGAGGCGATCTGTCGTCATCGTCTTCCCAATAAAATCTTTTAAACAAGATGAAAGACGTACATTACGAATTCCGTGAGTTAATGATGCCGTCCGTTAACGAGGTCATTGAAACCTCAGAAATGGAAAAATTTTCATCCAATTATATGGATGATATTGACTAATTAAGGGAGTTCCTTAATTACTGGAAAAGTAATGTATAAAAAGAAGTGTCTTCAGTTTTTGCTCTAGTTTTTTTAAATTTCGTGTATAGAAGGTCTGATCGTCGTGTTACATGAAATAAAACGGATTGAGGCTGTTACACTCCAAATCGGAGAAGGTTACTTATCAAAACATGTTGGTCAGCGATGGTAAATAATTATATTTTTTTCATTCATGACTCTTCCACCTTTCTAAACGGTTGAATACTATTCCACCTTTCTAAAGAAATATATTTAATTTCTAAAATCGTTTTGTCAATTACCCATTTCGTGGCTGGAGCGCTTTCCGTTGATTGTCAGTTTTGATCGTCTTCGTTATGTCTCCATGCTAATAAATTTTCACTTGAGAGTAGAAACGGAAGCAGAACTTTCATAAAAAATATACAATAAGATAATTCTTACACATGGTGGGATATCTCCCAAGGTATGATATTTGTGTTGGTTAGGATTTGGAAGGTAACAGCAATTAATAAATTCTCAACAACCAGGCAATCAAAACCAAACTTTTCTAAGAGATACACATGAAAATAAATGCTATTCTTGAGGGAAACAGTATTGACGCAGTGGAATTATTGATACACTTAATCATGATAGGTAAGACGAATCCCTTTTTTGTGTAAAAATGAAGGTGTGTTGTTGGGAGAAGATAGTACAATTTATTAGATAATATTAAAAAATTCATGTTAAATCTTGGAGACAATAGAAAATTGATATAAATTTCAAAATAAGAAGAATTTCTTAGTTCTGTCGGAGAATACCTCAAGAGATGCGATGAAAATGAGTTAATTAGTTAACCCCATCCTGGCCCGGGTTTTTCTCCGTTTTTCCTTCGGGTAGAGGCGGATGTCTTATACAGGTTCTCTAGGCTTTGTCTAGGGGCGTGATTATTGTAACAATAAATCGTGAATTTAGTGATATTTCAATTCTTATGATTTTTAAACACTATACTCAGAATAATCTATAGTTCGATAATAACTTGTACATGTAATTTTTTGCGTAAAATTACAAACATATTGACATTCTATTAGTATTATAACTCGCAGCTAACTTTTTATCTTATCTAGGAACTTTTGCTGAAATTTTTGAATCCGCCTCTGCCTTAGGGCCCTTGATCGGAATTGATGGGATGGTCCCTTGCTTGCTTCCGGAGAGTAAATTAGTTTATTGTCCTCCACGTGGTCATACGCAGTCTGTACTGTTTTTTGACAATAAATTTATTATTATTAAAAAAAATTATTATAGCTACATTAGTAGTCTTGAAATAAGTGAGTGACTTGAATAGTACTGCTATGAATATCATAAGGAACCATTACGGGAGTAGAGAAGCGCCCATGTTCTGGAGGGAGGGAACGGTAATGATGGATGACGGCCACTCACTAAGGGGTCATCAGATCTATGATTATTATACTTGGAGATTATTACTTAAAATTTGTTTTATATAAACTACGCCTGGTACGAAAGCAATGAAGTATGAAAAGCACCAAAAGGAGGCGCAGACGTATGTGTCTGATTATAGAAGGGTCTGAAAGAACGAAAAATGATTAATCAACACCTTATCAATGTATGCATTTTAACGCCTTTGTAAAACCAAATTTTTCCTGTGTTTCGTAAAGATTTCGATATTTCGCAAAATACAATTGCGAGGATCAACATTATTCAGCAGTGGCACATTGAACATGAAATGTCAGCGTCCTAAAGTATGCAGTAAATTTGTTTTGTATCTTACAGAAATCTCTTAAATTGCGGTGATTTCAGTATGTTTGTGAACTCCAAAAATGGATAATGCCGACCCACAATCAAGTAAGTGGTCTCATATGAGGGTACTAATCTTCATGAGATCACCTCAGTGGTCTGTGGATCTCAGAAGTTGAATGTCAATGGTCTCCATTTTCATTCAACGTTCCATTGTTTTATAACGTTTCATTGAGACTTTTGAGAAACATCGACAACAAAAACTATTATAAGATGATGTATGTCGATTCCTTTGAGCCAACGAGCTTAAAGTTACATGAAAAATTGATTTTCAAGAGATTCAATTTAGTCGTGGAAGAAATCTGGAACAGATCATCGATTGGGTTTAAGAAAGAAGCTCAGCAGAAGTGCATCGATTTATCAATGTAATGGGAAATGACTCGAGAAGCTGATCAACCGTTTTCCAAGACGTGGCTCGACCGTTTAATAATGTGTGACACCAGGGTTTCACAAGTGTCTGCAGAATTTTACCTTCTACTCATATCCTTTATCTCAGAACGATTCTTTCGTGTTAAATGTAAAAATGAGCATATTGCATTCAGAATAACCTGCATGGCCTAATTTCCCTGTAAATGTGAAGTATAGTCAAGTAACGTTAGAGAAAGTATAATCTAAATAAATATTGGCGCCAGTCAATGGCAGTCTGGCGCTCCAGAAGATGTGATTCAACGAGCAGAAATGATTTTCTAGTTGTGCTTTTGGTGAGTTCAATAGAAGTAGTGCAGGGACGTCTGTTGATACTTTCATATCCCTAGAATTAACAGAAAACAATGTAGTAAGTAGACAGAAAACAAAACATTGTTTGAGTTGGTGTTTCTTGCTTCACCACCAAACTATTGAATAACTAGACTTCTCGTAGGATTCAGAAAAATAAATTTAATAATGTTACGTTGAATGAAATTGGGAGACGGGACCGAGATTCGAACTTGGGATTCCAGATTAGAACAGTCTACCATTGACATTCAACTTGCGAGACCCACAGACCACTGAGGTGATCTCGTAGAGACTAGAAACCTCATATGAGGTAACTCCCTTAGGAAGGACTTGATTGTGGATAGGTATTTTCCATTTCTGGAGTCCACAAAGATACAGAAATCTCTTAAATTTCGACGAACCTCACCGCAATGTAACAGATTAATTATGTTATGTTGAATGAAATTGGCGACGGGTCTGAGATTCGTACTCAGGATAATAAATATGAAGTAAATAAATAAATTTGTTGATGGCTCTAACTCGACATTTATTATCTCATCAAAACGTCGAGCAAAAGAACACGTTAAAATTATTAAAACCACGAGTTTAATCGAATAAATATTTTAATATAATTTTTAAAAAGACTTTTCATAAAACTTTTTTCTGAATCTGTCACTAAAAATGGACATGTTGATCATGAAATACATCGCATTGTAGGAAAAAATACATTAAAAATATAGCTGACGATAATACTAAATTTGCGAAACATTTCCTCAAGAATTTGATATTATGTATTTCTTCAGGAGAACCGTAATTACACAGTTTTATTCTTCAATATTTGAATTTAGTTGAAAACTGAGAAAAATTATTTAAAGCATTTGATAAATGGCATGAAATAAGACTACGTGAAAACTTTCTTGCTAATGAGGCAGGCAGGCAGGAGTCGTTGTGTCACTCACTTCAGCATATGATGGCGGCGGCAGTCCGGAGGTGTCTCTGAGGAAGGCGCGAGGTGTGAAGCGCAGGGAGCGGTGCACTTCAGCCACCAGAGGAGAAGATAGGCGCCGAGGCGCTTCCTCGCCCAACGCCCCACTGCAATTACGAATCAAATACGCAATAACCTTTTTTCTTAAAATCGGATAAAAATCAAACTAATACGTATGATATCAGCTGATAAAAATTATTAGGCTCCTTTGCTTCTTATTCTGACAACACAGGGAATGAATAACGTTGCGTCCCGGCATTTTGACTTCTTGATTTACGAGTAAAATATATTTCGAAATTCCGAAATTGGGAAGAAATGAGTTCTGTAATTATTCCTTGTGGCTATGTAATTCAGCATTGTGTCTGGTTTAATAGCACCCCTTATTTAAGTGTCCTCTCGCTGAATAACTGCAATTGCTAAATTTAACATACAGTCGAATTTTTCTGGAGTCACTGTATTCACGAATATCTTCCACCTTAACTCGATTCCTCTTTCGCACCGAGTCATCCTCGACACCTTTCTCTTCTTTCATCTTTTCTCTTAACTTCCAAAGCTTCTTCCAACTCGTACTCGAGAAGATTTGTGAAATCCTTTCGCACCACAATGCGACTGGCTTCGTGTTGTTTGCACCACCACCGGTTTCCTCTATCTTGACTCCTGTAAACCTTCCGAGTTGAATCTCGTCATGCATAGCAAAAAGTGTTGAGTTGGGTGTCAAGTTAGCGTTTATTCGATCCGCGTACGCTTTCCATTGATGACTGAACGCTCTATTTCAGAGAAAATAGTCCAGTAGATGAACTGAATCGCATTTTGGAGATCAGTGTTCGATTGCAGA
>NNCF01130450.1:0-37940 GCA_002313205.1 Laupala kohalensis
GTTTCAACCAAACTGTCTACCTTATTTATTTCGTGAAAGCGGGAACCTGGTTGTTAAGTCAATCACGTCCCACACTGCACGACATATATATATATACAAATATAATAGACCGTTCTTTCCATCCCTATATTTCAAACAATTGATCACAACAAAGTAACTATTGCCTCATACTTTCACATGATAATAATAATATTATCAAAAAATTTATTGTCAAAAAACCATTAAAAAATTAAGCAAGAGGGGTCATATAAGATCAATTATAATTGAAAACGGGTATTGGGAAAGATACAATCTAGGATTTCCAACATAGGTGTTCACTATTTTATGTCGGAATAACTAGATAATTGGTGTCAGGCTAAAGTAAAGTATCAAATTAGCCCCTGGGAATAGAATTTTCTTAAAAACAAATATGAAAGAAGTTATGCCCTCCGATGCACATTAACCCCATGTTCTATAAATGTAAATATCTTCGGTTATTTTAGAAATTTTGCAGTGCAGAAAATATAGCAAAAGAGAATGAAACAATAGGAAATGAGTGAGAGCAATTTGAATAAAAAACAAAAAATGGGAATGACAAAATACTGGATTTTCAAAAAAGGGTGTTGACTACTCATACAGCATAACTTGAAATATAGTGTCAGGGTAATTAGTGTCTCAAATTTACCCCTGTACTAGAAATTTTCTTTTAAAAAAATATGAAAGAAACTATGCCCAACGAAGCACATTAACCCCATGTTCTATAAAAGTAAATATCTTCGGTTATTTTAGATATTTTGCAGTGCAGTAAATTTAGCAAAAAAGAATTAAGTAATGAAAACTGAATGATATTAATTTGAATAGAATACCATAACTGGGGAGGACACAAACTAGGATTTTCAACATGAAAGAACAAATCTGAAAGAAGGTATGCCCCCAAATGCATGTTAATCATAACTTTTTATAAAGGTGAACATCCTCGTATTTATTATGTATTTTGAATTGCAATACAGTTAGCAATACACAATTAAGCAACAGGAATCGAGTAAGATCAATTTGATTTAAAACTATTAATTGGGAAAGATACAATCTAGGATTTAAAACATAGAAGTTCACTATTATGTGTCGGAATAACTATATAATTGTTGTCAGGCTACAGTAGAGTATCAAATTGTAACCCTATTTTCTATTCATGTAAGTATCTCCGGTTATTTTATAAATTTTGCGGAGCAGAAAATTCAGCAAAAACGAATGAAACAAGACGAAATGGGTGAGAGCAATTATAATGGAAAACAAAGAATGGGAAGGACAGAATCAAGGATTTCCAAGAAAGGTGTTCACTATTTTGTTACACAATAACTTGAAATTTTATGTCAAAACCAATATGGAGTTAGAAACTTTTATTGCTATTATACGGTGACGTCGAAACCTATTTCCTGCTTTTAGGCACTACGCGTTCAATGGACTTCGCGGTGAATAATTTAAATACAGCAAAAGGATTTATTTCCCCCTTTGGATACCCTTGCAAGGGCGCAGCCCGTTTGGGGGTCTGGAGGTGTCACTCCCAGCGAGCAAGGCGAGTAATTTTGTATAATTCCCTTCCCAAAACCATAAAAGGTATGAATGAATTGATCACTTTAAATCCGTAGTTAAAAGTTTTATGATGTTCTGTAGCTTCTGTAATGTGAAAGAATTTACTGACTTTAATAGAAGAAGTTAATGAGAGATCAATTTACCAACAAATATTGTTTTACATATGATTTCGGATGATGTACGTAATTAATTTATCTTACACTCTGTCACGCCATTTTTATAATACTCTTGATTCTGAGTAAAATCCTTTTCTCATGCAGGTTGTTTTGATCCTTTTGTATTTTTTGTAGTTTTTTTTCTAACTGCGCGAAACCTAGGCACGGATGTATACATTATCTCCGTAACCCCACCCTGGCCCGGGTTTTTCTCCGGTTTTCCTCCGAGTAGAGACGGGGGACGGGAATGTGATTTAAAAGTTTTTTATTATTAATCTTGAATTTTCACTGCACATTATACCTACGATTCATTTTGGAATAATAAATGGATATATATTTTATTAAATATTTTATAATATAAGTATTAGATCCGCCACTGTCCTTGGGTCCTTCATCGGAATTGATAGCATGGTCCCTTGTTTGTTTCCGGAGAGTAACTTAATTTATTATCCACCACGTGGTCATACGCAGTTTGCAACTGATTTTTGACCATAAAGTTTATTTATTTACTCAGTGATACCGTTAGATTCCAGCGTCACATTTTGAGGAAGGGCATTATTTCGTTAATTTCATAAGTATAAGGGACCCCTTGAGTGGAAGGGATAGCTGCCACAAATAGGGAAGCATGGTGCAACCGCCAGAGATAGACTCGTCTGTCACTAAGAATCTGCTAATAGAATATTGAAGGTATGCGCATGTCTAAAAGCGAGTGCATCTTCAATTGCTTTTGAAGCATATTGTTGATGTAGTCTACTACAAGAAACACGCTAGCGACGAATCACGACTTCAGAAAAGAGGGAAAACCAACGGATGTAGTAAAGTAGTGGGTGCCACGTATCATTCCCAACACAGCTACGTACAAGATTTATTTATCATACATGAACGGAAACGCACTGTGTTTATTAGTTTATTGTATATTAGTTGCAGTAAATTACTTTATTGTCTTCAGCGTGGTCATAGGTACTTTGTAACAGCGCTCTTTACTACACATTATTTATTTATTTATTTATTTATTTATTTATTTATTTATTTATTGTCAGTCCAACTGGCTTGATACAGAGCTTGTAATCAACGTTGCGAACACCTTTACTTCGCCATCCTCCATAAGAGTAATAATACTTGTACCTCGCGTTACGTTGGTAAGACATTCGAATTTCTGAAAACAAAGCCATATCCAACCTCTCCCACCAATTCAATTTACATGCTCTTGTGTCGCAATTTTTGCATCGAGTGTGTGGAGCGAATATTATATTGTGTCTTTGTTTGTTGAGTTATTAACCTGTATTTCTTTACAGTAATTAGACGCTTTGGTGACTACTATTAATATTTATTCACATATTGCTTAAATTCGTAGGAGTATGCAATTTGTGGTAGGCAGTCATATTGCATTAGTTTCGGCAAAGACTTTGAGTATCCCATGAGGAAAGTACAAGGCAGTGTTTCCAACGCTGGCCAATCTGTTAATTCTGAATCTCATCCGTCACCCAACGAATCTTTCTTCCGAGGTCTATCGATTCATTTCGGGCATCCAGGGGTTGACTCAATTATGGAAGATGAAGTTTCGAATGGTTTTACACTTGAAAATATTATTTTGGATCATGTTCAATACTACTCCTTTATTATTGTATTAATGAAAGTGCGACATTAGCCGTGTCCGTAAAATCTGGTATAAGCAATCTACCTATTTCGATTTTCACTGAGTGGGGTTTACAGGGAAGTTTAGGAGTCCTTTTGTGGATATTTTGGGTAAATAAGTCAACCTATCACCAGGGTCGTTCCAAGCTATTTGGTCGCCCTCCCAGTGGAGGTGTAACATACATTCTCGCAAACCAGGCGACGAGGGGTTCCCGGGAGTTGGGTGGGTCCGAAGTGCCTTAAAGATCGGTAGGAAGCATTTTTGGATATTCTGATGAAGAATGTAAAATGTCGAAATAAAAATTAGTTGATCAAATTGTTTAAAAAAATCAAATTATCAAATAATCAGAAGCAGAAGAAGGGAGACACTACTCGCACCCAATGCCGGAGCGATTGGCATCTCACTTTAACGTATGATTTCCCAAGTCATCGAGACGCTTCAATTCCAATTTGAACAAATTGTGAAAAACATTTTTAAATTTTCGAATATACCTGAGAATCATATAAAGGAATTTTTGGATGTTTTCCGATTAACAAGAAATTAAATTTTCATACATTTTTCCAACTTTATTCTTTTTTCCGTCATTTTCAATGGACTTGTCGTACTAACATTCATAACATTAAGTAACATTTATATAACATGAGAGGTACGTAAGAAAATATATTGAAGCTTATTAGAGCCGTGAAGCTGATGTAGAGAGACAAGACACTTCGGGTATCTCACTATGGCGTACGATGTCTTAGGACATCTAGACGCTTTCTAGCGAAGGAGAGCAAGTTCTTACTTTGGAATAGTTTATCATTTTGTAAAGAAGCATCCCAATTTTTGAAAAAATTAGAAAATTATCGAAGACATTTTTGGAGGTTAAATACATATATTTTCCGATTAAAAACAAAAACAAATTCATAAAGTTTTCCAAACTTTTCCATTTTCTCCACATTTTCAATGGATTTACAATAGTATGTACATTTATAATAGCATGAGTAATAGGTTTAGAGTACGTATGAAAGTTTCGGCCGTGAGGCAGAAGGGAAACACGACTCGCACACCATGCGATGCACTGTATCGTACGATTTCACAGATAATCGAGACACTTTCAAGTGAATATGAGCAAGGAGTTACTATGGAATAGGTTATCAAATCGTGAATTACTTTTGAAATTTTGAATAAATCAGAAAATCATTTCAAGGCAATTTTGGAGGTTAGAGTCATACATTTTTCCAATTAAACACACAAAAAAAGTTGTCAAAATTTTTCAAATTCTTCCCTTTTTCTCGTCATTTTCAATTACTTGTCTTACTACATAACAGTTACAAGAACATAAGTGGTATGTATGAGCGTGTATTGAAATTTATTTTGGTCGTGAAGATGAATAGAGAGACACGACTCGCACACTATGCCGGCGCGTAAGGTATCTAACTTAGACGTACGATGTCCCAGATTATGGAGAAGCTTCCTAGTTAAAGTGAGCAACTTGTTACTATGTAATTATTGATTAAATTGTGTAAAACTTTTCAAATTTTTGAAAAAATCAGGAAAGGTTTTGAATTTATTTTTTAGGTTAGAGTCATATTTCCAATCAAACACGAAAAAAAGTTCGTAAATATGATCTTTTTTCCGTCATTGTGAATGGACGTGTCATACTAAGTAACATTTAAAATAACATAAGTGGTACGTAAGAGTATTTATTGAAGCGTATAATATCCGTGAAGTAGAAGAGATACGCGACTCGCACAGAATGTTGGATATCTCTCTTTGGCCAAAGAGATCGGTCATCGAGACGCATCGATGTGAATGATGTTACTGTGAAACAGTTGATAAAATTTTAAAAATATTTAAAAAAATTGCGAAAAAAACCAGAAATGTTTGAAGGCATTTTTGGAGGTTTGGGTCATTGTTTTCCTTTTAAACACAAAACAAAATGTTCAAAATTTTTTCCAATTTCTTCCTATTTTTTGCTGTCCTTTATATGGACTTGTCATATTTAAGTAACATTTATAAGAACTTGAGTGGTGCGTAAAGGTGTATAGTCAAGCGTGTTATACTCGTTAAGCAGAAGAGACTCGCACACAATGTCGACTCTTTGGGCATCTCACTTCCGCAACAATGTCCCAGTTCAATATTACGTTTCTTAGTGAAAGTTAGCAATGTGTTACTATGGAATATTTAACAAATTTTTAAAATTTGTGGGGAAAGAATTAGGGATATTTGGAGGCTAGGAACATTTATTTTCCAAAGAAACGGAAAAAAGCTTTTTCTATTTTTTTTAGTTCTTCCTTCTTCCCTTTTATTAATAACCCTTCTAGGAACATTAGTGATTCGTGAGAGTGTATTGAAGCTTATTGTGGATTTTTAATATAATGATTTTTTTCTGATATAACTCGCAGCGAATTATTTCCGAGAAGCTTCCCCTGAAATGCAATTCGTCTCTCTCATACAAGTATAGCGCATTGCATAACCTACGCTTTTCGTTTTAACTTCTTAACTTATCATTACGATCGTTTCTTAAAAGATGTTTATGATATCACAAGGTGATTCTCATGGATGCTACATCATTTATGCTATTTATCTATATTAATAAAAGTTTGTGTTTAAAAATTATTTTCAGAATTACAAGTGAACAAGCGAGATTAATTATTATGACGAATAATTAAACAAATTCTAATTCAAAAAAGTAGAAATGAAGTAATGAATAAAAAACTTTTTAAAACCAAGCTTTTATTCAAGTGATGTACTAAAGTGAATACAATAAGTTAATGTTTTCATAAAAGTAATGCAATGTCAAATGCTAATACCTCCATACGTATTTCACATTAGTAGATACTAATAAAAATACACGTACTCACTATATTTATCGCTGAAAATGATTTAATATTTTATGTTGAATTATTTGTTTTCAAAAAGCTCGTCGCCCAAAATGTTCATAAACGTTTATATCAATTAATTTCATTCGACAGTTACAGTTACTTACCAGTAAGTACTTGCCGAAGTTTTTACGATTCGCGCTACAAGCGTTTTGAAAACTTGTTTTAAAAAAAGGTTTTTTTATTTATTATTTTATTATTACTTAATCTTGCCAGACTGTTAGATCTTTGGCAGCATAATTGGAATACAGTTTAGATTATTAATATTTATTTTACGTACATGTGTTACAATATAATATTTCAAACTATATACCAAGTACATTGTGGTATTACACTGGTGAATTTGAAAGATCATAAGTCATATATACATTTAATATTTTAATTCTACGGGGAATTGAAAAAAATGTCGGGAGAGCTGTCTTGAAATACGTTTTCTAAGTGGAAAATATTTGCCTTGATGCAAATTTTGAGCGCAAGGAATAGAAGTTATATTTTTGGAAAATTTCGAATCTATTTGTTTGAATGGGTTGAATACCAAGTTCGGTGTGTAATTGGGAGTTCGAGACAAACCAATGTGTTTTGACTATTTTACGGAGCATTCTTGTCTTAAATATTTGAATTTTGTTATTAGTTTTAGCAGCTGCATCCCATATTGGGCTGGAGTATGTAAGGAAAGGGCAGATCATAGAACGGTAAAAATGGATACCTGAATAGAGATGTAAGGAAGATGAGTATTTCAATAGTGACAACTGTGAGTTGATGGTGAATATTCTGTCTTGTATCTAAGAGAACTCCTAGGTTTTTAAATTTAGCGGAGTCCAAAATTGTCATAGCCGCTCCCGTATCAACTAAAAAATTGAATTTCTGTCCCCATATTTGTACTCTAATTTTTTGACCTGCCATCGGTTGTACAGCTAGAACTACTTGTTTTCCTGATGTACAACCGGCGTTTGCACGTTTTTCGTACATGACAGAGGAAGGTGTCCTCAGAGCATAGTATACACATTTTAAACGGGTAATCCGATATTTATGGTCCTTTGCACAGATACTGCATGCTTGTAATTGCGTACGGCAGCTGGTCGCGTAATCTCCCGCTAAACCCACTTCTATAACAACGTAATGTTTTATATATTTAATTTATATTTTAATTTACAAGGAAATTTTTGTTATATCGCTCCAGGGCACAGTAAATTTACACCTCGCGAGATGGGTCCGTACATAGTACGACAAATAAGAACTCCGGTTACCTTATTAATTGAACACTTACACACAGGACGCAAGGTGTGCGCCCATCACAGAAATCTCCTCTCTGTACCACTAGAACCAGAGAGACGGGGATCTGTGTCGGTCCTGGCGGGGGCAACACGGTCAGGAGAGAAAGAAAGTGTACAACCAATGTCGAGGGCGGAAGCGCGAGGCGTTCCTCAAAGTTCACGGTCCCCATACTTACATTTTTCATACAAATGTACTATTTATACCTAATGATACTAAATGCAATGCTTTTCATCGCGAATCAATCGATTTAAACGTGGAAAATCCCCATTTTTCAAAAGGGGAGAAATATTGAAGGGAGTGGCTCGACGAGGGTTTTCATCCATTAATGAAAAAACACGTAAACCATGTTCATTGGACAAGCACACACAATCCTGAGTACTTTTGGAACATCCGAAAAAGTGTGGAGATAGGGGGTGGGGGCGGGTGATTTTTTTAAATCAGCTACTGGAGTGCACATTCTTGAGTCTGTATGAGTGAGACAAGCTCTCCCCGAGATTTTGAAGTGTGATATTTTTCCTCGATTTTCTCGAAAAATGCATTTCTCTTCACTTTAAGGGTGTCCCTGTCCGCTGGGAATGTCACAGACAGCTCCCAATAAGGGAGTGTCTTGATAAAACGTATTGGCTTCCTCAGCCCAAATTTCACTCTGATACATTTTAAAACATAGAAGTTATGGAACGATGAATTTACTCAATGCCGCCAATTTTGTGGGGCAGTGAATATGTGATCCGGATGATGAAACAATAGACCATGATAGATAGACCATAACACGACAAGAAAGGGACAACAAGATAAGCCAGTTAAAAAGGAAGAGGAGTATTTGAACTTAAAAATAAGACGAAGTACATCGAGACAAAAGAAGTATACGAAGAGTTCGAGGAATACGTGATGAAGGTACTTAGCATACGAAAAGCATATAAAGCTAGATAAAGATACGTTCCATACATCCTCGTGGTGGGGACGGACACACAAGTGGGACAATACTTATAGCTGAATTGGAACGGCTGCTTTAATAAAGTGGCGAAAGAATAGAGGAAATAGAATAGAAATAAAAGAAGTTGAAATGAAAAGACAATAAACCCGCGTAATGACTATATTGTCGAGAAACTGGGATAAAATACAATGAGAAAGAAGGACATACTTCAGTCATAGTGCCGATGAGAACATACCGGCTATAATCTATAATCAACAGCTGGCTTTTACCGGAATGCAAGGCGATGGTAATTGCTTGATTGCTAAGCACGGAGTTGTGTTTGATTCTGATCTGCCGCTTCTCGTTGACGTCTTTCAGTGACTCTCAGCCTGTCACGTGCATTGTATTGAGAACAAAGCAGATCAGAAGCTGCAGAACGTGACTGCCGTGCTCGCAACTGTGCGTCTGGCTGCACGCCTCTCTGCTGCTTCCTCGGCACGTATTTGAGGCATTGTACGTCTTTTACTTTCTCATATACATAGTATATAGAAAGTATTGTAATCGTGAAAATATTCGAAAACGAGATTTTTGTGGAAATATCCGTTTTGGAGACCCCTGATTCCGAAAAAATTGGTTTTTGACATAACGTCCCTCCGTCTATGCGCAGCGATTCTGAGTAAATGGATGAATCAATTTAATTCACATTTCGTATTTGCCACAGATTTTACTTGTTGTCGATGCACGTTCTCTAATTTTGTTTTTGCTTTAAAACAAAGGGCACTTCACATGAAGGTCAAAGTAAATTTTTGAATATTTTTCAAAAACTGGTCCAACGAACTGGTTGCTTAAATTTTCTGTACGTAAAGCACAAATAGTATGCATTACATCCGCATTAGCGGTATTTCGTTGGAAAATTTGGTACAGACGCCGTAAAATAATTTCTATTTGCTACATTCATGCATTTGTTTACTATTTCAAGGACATTGAATATTATTTAACATGGATGAAGCAAGGGTAGAATAAAATAATATTCTAAATAATTATTTTACTTTCAAATATCTAATAAAAGACACTTAAGAAGTGGAATTATTGGCTTTGAGCCCGACGAAAATGTTATAGTTCATTTGTTTCGTCATATACGGAGCAAAAAGAACCGAATAAAAAATCGATCACGTCATTTTGTCAAAAATATCTGTTTTGGTGGTTCTTGATTTTAAAAAGAGTTGTTTTTAAAATAACTCCAACGTCGACCAAAAAACTTACTTTATTTTACTTTATTATTTTATCATATACGTAGTATATAAAAAGTATTGTAATCGTGAAAAAATTCGAAAACGAGATTTTTGCGGAAATATCCGTTTTGGAGACCCGTGATTCCGAAAAAGTAGTTTTTGGCATAACGTCCCTCCGTCTGTGCGCAGCGATTCTGAGTAAATGGATGAATCAATTTAATTCACTTGCTGATCTTATCTCCCCAAAAACGAAAAAAACAGAATTTGTATATTAGAGATTCTAGTCAAATATTTCTTTAAGAAACTTTTTAAATTGGGTAAAATGAAGACGATCAAAATATAGAGTAAAATGTGAAAATCATCCCTCTCCTAGTAGAATCCTTTAATGCCGCTCTCTAGTCCAGACTCTAGTCTAGACAGACGTATATGTGAAAGTATGTGCAATGAATTTGCACAACTAGCTCGTACGCTGATGCCTGTTCTTCCTTAGTTTGATTCTCAATTACTCGTCAGGCCCCGCCGGTGGCTCAGGTGGTAGTGCTGTCGCTCATCACCAAGTCATCCCGATTCCCTATGGGGCCAGAAAATTTGAAGCTTTTTTCGTTAATGTCCCAGTCCATATAGCCGTGACTACTGAAAAGCAAATCTTCCTTCCTCTATCCAGCTCCTCCTAGTATCAATAACTCTATTACTAAATACTTCTACTAACATCTCCACGTGGGCCAAGATGTTGGTAAACCCAGCTAACCGGCCTACCAACTAACAACACCTGCTAACTCCTATCGCTCCATGTCGGTAAGCTTCAATAGCACACTACATTTCCCATTTACAAATACAACAATAAAAAATATCGACATGAAAATCGACATAGCCATGGCTTCCTACAAATATGACAGCTCAATTCTACAGAAAAATAAGAAAATCAGATGGCGCTGAATAATTTTTTTTTACCTGTCGTATTCAAATTCAACGTTGTGTCAAAATTTCAAAGCAATCGGTTGTGTCAAACTTTCGGAGATTTGAGGTTTTGAACAAACGAACATTTACATTTTTATTTACATAGAAGATACATACCAGTAACGTTATGTAATTCTTGACCGCTTAGTATAGGATGTACAGGAATAATATCTTAAGGATTAGGTCAGGATCGCAAAAATCAAACTACTCAACTCGTGGATGAGTTCTCTAAGATGAGGATTTAGAAACATTGTAACAATGTATGTGTAATTGTGCTCGTTATTTTGGGATAACGTTAGAGCAACTATTGAGAGATTAGTGGATAGAACCTGTTATAGATTGTAGGTATATATTTTAGTTTTTTAATTTTGTATTTTAGCCCTATGGATGGATAGAATATATCTAAAACTTTGGCGAGTTAGGTAGTTTGTTGTTTGTGAACCTGACCTAATCCTGAAGATAGTAAGTTATTCTTCGTGACGTCGTACTTGAAAGACCGAGGGACGCGTTGAAGTTTTCCTGGTGAAGGGCTGTTTGCGGTCGGCGACCGCACCCGTCCCTTGAGGAGTGAAAGACCTTCCTTCGTTCACGTGGAGGCCGAGTGTTTGTGGTGATCGTTGCTCATCCTCGAATAGGGGAGGAGGAATAAATATGCGGTGTCGCCGCGGACGAGAGCTTTTGCTCACGGAGAGGGTGGAGGGATGCCTAATTTTTGGCGGAAGACAGTCGGGAGCGACTGAGAACTTTTGTGATGTTTTGTTGGGTGCGCCCGCGCTGTACATAAATTTGTAAATAAATAATTGTACATACGAACAGAGTTTCCTTTTTCTAAGTTTTCGTTGTAAAACTTAGTGGTGGCAGCGAAGAAGTTAGTTCACTGTTGAGTCAGTACCTTGATGTAAGGAGGAGCACTACCCCAGTAGCACAGAATCGTCAGAAAAACGTTTATTTCACGTTCCAACGTTCGCGTTTGAATCACGGTAGAATGTCCAACCATCCAAACGTTTGGTTCCGTCTGAATACAAACGTTTTTGTAAAAATGTATTATTTACGTTTGCGAGTTTATAATTGAAAATAACATATTATTAGAAACGTATTAATCACGCTATACTGTGTTAATTATTATATAAGTACATTTAATGCAACATTCACGCTGACCTGCAGATTCATCACATCCGTGGAATAATCATTTGACATAACACATATTTTACAGGTAAATAAAAACTCTTACATCAAATATTAAAATGTTTATTGTAATAACCAATAATGCTTCCATCTATTACCATCATTCACATCAACGTTGCAAAGTCTGCAATAGTCCACTTTTTTCTGGAATCAAGAAGTAAATTTTAAGGAACACTTCTAATATGGAAAGTACTCTATCTTTTATCTCAGATCTTACCTGTGACTACGTCTGCGCCAAGGTTAAGTTCACTTCTGAATAGATAAACTGAAACCCAAAACAAATACCACAGTTCTTTAACACACATATAAGAGATCATTAGGTATCAAACTAGAATACAAGAAGGTAGAAATTAGAATACAAGTGGGAACAAACTAGAATACAAGAGACCGTTATGTATCAAACATATTTACAACAAATATCCATAAAGTTCATTGCAACTAATCAATGTTAACGCAAACTATACATGGGAATATCAAGGTTATGTCAGATATAATTGCACTTACCCGTGATTCATATACCTTAGCAATACACTTTTTTTCACTTGAATAGCGATAATCGCAATCCACAAAGAACGCAGTTAAGAACCATGTGGAAGAGATCAATTGACAAGACGCCGGTTTGAACGCCAACACCACAGACTATAAACCAGAACCCCTCTCCCATACTAACGGTGCGTTAACAGCTTTCAGCGCTCCTAACATTATTTGATGCGCACTAGTCCGAGCCTAGTTCTAAAAGCGGCCACTGGGGCGCGTGGCAGTTCCCGATGCCCTTCCCCTCCCCTTCCAGGTACTGTGCCTTCCACTCCCACGATCTCATGCTTCATAATTTCACAATAATTTAGCTGAAAATATTTTCCCTACAAAAATTAACATTTGTGAATAGTTAACACGATGTATAACTGAAATATTTTACTACACATATGAAATAGAAAATTAAAACAGGACACAACTGACAGGAAATTTATACAATTAACATACATACTTGCTCTGAATTCTATTTATTCTTAATAACTACAGGACATTCTCATATGAATGGAAATATATACAATCCTGAATAAAAAAATAGGGTATACTTGCAATAAGGTAATCATTTATTTATATCCACCAACTATTCATATCAATAATAAATAAATAAATGAGACTGATAAAACAAGTCACATGAGAAAAGCTGTCATAGAAAGGTTGTATAGAAACCAGTCAATAGAATGTTGGTTTTGCGTTAAGCCACAGTGGTGTATAAATACCTCTGCTCATTGCATGAGAGAATTACATGCCACAAATCTTATGAAGGTCAAGTAGAAATAATTGATAAAGAAATGAAGGCAATCCAGCAGTACCAAAAACGATAGATATATCATAGGATGAACTAGTTACAATAATCTATGAAGAAACGATACGATTTTCATTTATACAAGTTGAATATCATTCTGTTTAACAAAGAAGAAAGGCGTTAATCAAATGATAGCAGAACAAGCCTAGAAGATATTCGGTAGGTGTCTTGAAAAGGTAACAATAAAATGGAAAATAAATGAAGACAATCTAACCATCTAACAATACACTACCAATAGTCCCAGCGGAGGTGCAGGTGGTAGTGTTGTCGCTCATCAAGTCATCCCGGGTTCGATTCCCGATAGGGCCAGAAAATTTGTAGCTTTTCACATTAGCTTCAATAGCAATCTACATTTCCAATTTACAAATACAATTTAAAAAACAGTCTGAAATTTTCCATTCTACAAACTGAATATCAATCCATCAATGAAATGGGAGAGGTCTGTCAAACTGAGAATATCTGTGAGAAGACTGACTTCACAATAAATAAATCACAAAATTTGTACCAATGCCAAAGTTAATTTTAAAGAAACGTTCACCGTAAAACCTTTTATATATCCATAGGATAACGTGGCTAGATTTATCAGTCTCACGGTAAAAGAAATCTGGGACATCGTACGTCAAAGTTAGATACCTTACGCGTCGGCATAGTGTGCGAGTCGTGTCTCTATTCTTCTTCACGACCAAAATAAATTTCAATACACGCTCATACATACCACTTATGTTCTTGTAACTGTTATTTAGTAAGACAAGTAATTGAAAATGACGAGAAAAAGGGAAGAATTTGAAAAATTTTGACAACTTTTTTTGTGTGTTTAATTGGAAAAATGTATGACTCTAACCTCCAAAATTGCCTTGAAATGATTTTCTGATTTATTCAAAATTTCAAAAGTAATTCACGATTTGATAACCTATTCCATAGTAACTCCTTGCTCATATTCACTTGAAAGTGTCTCGATTATCTGTGAAATCGTACGATACAGTGCATCGCATGGTGTGCGAGTCGTGTTTCCCTTCTGCCTCACGGCCGAAACTTTCATACGTACTCTAAACGTATTACTCATGCTATTATAAATGTACATACTATTGTAAATCCATTGAAAATGTGGAGAAAATGGAAAAGTTTGGAAAACTTTATCAATGTGTTTTTGTTTTTAATCGGAAAATACATGTATTTAACCTCCAAAAATGTCTTCGATAATTTTCTAAGTTTTTCAAAAATTGGGATACATCTTTACAAAATGATAAACTATTCCAAAGTAAGAACTTGCTCTCCTTCGCTAGAAAGCGTCTAGATGTCCTAAGACATCGTACGCCATAGTGAGATACCCGAAGTGTCTTGTCTCTCTACATCAGCTTCACGGCTCTAATAAGCTTCAATATATTTTCTTACGTACCTCTCATGTTATATAAATGTTACTTAATGTTATGAATGTTAGTACGACAAGTCCATTGAAAATGACGGAAAAAAGAATAAAGTTGGAAAAATGTATGAAAATTTAATTTCTTGTTAATCGGAAAACTTCCAAAAATTCCTTTATATGATTCTCAGGTATATTCGAAAATTTAAAAATGTTTTTCACAATTTGTTCAAATTGGAATTGAAGCGTCTCGATGACTTGGGAAATCATACGTTAAAGTGAGATGCCAATCGCTCCGGCATTGGGTGCGAGTAGTGTCTCCCTTCTTCTGCTTCTGATTATTTGATAATTTGATTTTTTTAAACAATTTGATCAACTAATTTTTATTTCGACATTTTACATTCTTCATCAGAATATCCAAAAATGCTTCCTACCGATCTTTAAGGCACTTCGGACCCACCCAACTCCCGGGAACCCCTCGTCGCCTGGTTTGCGAGAATGTATGTTACACCTCCACTGGGAGGGCGACCAAATAGCTTGGAACGACCCTGGTGATAGGTTGACTTATTTACCCAAAATATCCACAAAAGGACTCCTAAACTTCCCTGTAAACCCCACTCAGTGAAAATCGAAATAGGTAGATTGCTTATACCAGATTTTACGGAAACGGCTAATGTCGCACTTTCATTAATAGAATAATAAAGGAGTAGTATTGAACATGATCCAAAATAATATTTTCAAGTGTAAAACCATTCGAAACTTCATCTTCCATAATTGAGTCAACCCCTGGATGCCCGAAATGAATCGATAGACCTCGGAAGAAAGATTCGTTGGGTGACAGAGATGAGATTCAGAATTAACAGATTGGCCAGCGTTGGAAACACTGCCTTGTACTTTCCTCATGGGATACTCAAAGTCTTTGCCGAAACTAATGCAATATGACTGCCTACCACAAATTGCATACTCCTACGAATTTAAGCAATATGTGAATAAATATTAATAGTAGTCACCAAAGCGTCTAATTACTGTAAAGAAATACAGGTTAATAACTCAACAAAAAAAAACAATATAATATTCGCTCCACACACTCGATGCAAAAATTGCGACACAAGAGCACGTAAATTGAATTGGTGGGAGAGGTTGGATATGGCTTTGTTTTCAGAAATTCGAATGTCTTACCAACGTAACGCGAGGTACAAGTATTATTACTCTTATGGAGGATGGCGAAGTAAAGGTGTTCGCAACGTTGATTACAAGCTCTGTATCAAGCCAGTTGGANAGCTCTGTATCAAGCTAGTTGGACTGACAATAAATAAATAAATAAATAAATAATGTGTAGTAAAGAGCGCTGTTACAAACTACCTATGACCACGCTGAAGACAATAAAGTAATTTACTGCAACTAATATACAATAAACTAATACACACAGTGCGTTTCCGTTCATGTATGATTAATAAATCTTGTACGTAGCTGTGTTGGGAATAATACGTGGCACCCACTACTTTACTACATCCGTTGGTTTTCCCTCTTTTCTGAAGTCGTGATTCGTCGCTAGCGTGTTTCTTGTAGTAGACTACATCAACAATATGCTTCAAAGGCAATTGAAGATGCACTAGCTTTTAGACATGCGCATACCTTCAATATTCTATTAGCAGATTCTTAGTGACAGACAACGAGTCTATCTCTGGCGGTTGCATCATGCTTCCCTATTTGTGGCAGCTATCCCTTCCACTCAAGGGGTCCCTTATACTTATGAAATTAACGAAATAATGCCCTTCCTCAAAATATGACGCTGGAATCTAACGGTATCACTGAGTAAATAAATAAACTTTATGGTCAAAAATCAGTTGCAAACTGCGTATGACCACGTGGTGGATAATAAATTAAGTTACTCTCCGGAAACAAACAAGGGACCATGCTATCAATTCCGATGAAGGACCCAAGGACAGTGGCGGATCTAATACTTATATTATAAAATATTTAATAAAATATATATCCATTTATTATTCCAAAATGAATCGTAGGTATAATGTGCAGTGAAAATTCAAGATTAATAATAAAAAACTTTTAAATCACATTCCCGTCCCCCGTCTCTACTCGGAGGAAAACCGGAGAAAAACCCGGGCCAGGGTGGGGTTACGGAGATAATGTATACATCCGTGCCTAGGTTTCGCGCAGTTAGAAAAAAAACTACAAAAAATACAAAAGGATCAAAACAACCTGCATGAGAAAAGGATTTTACTCAGAATCAAGAGTATTATAAAAATGGCGTGACAGAGTGTAAGATAAATTAATTACGTACATCATCCGAAATCATATGGAAAACAATATTTGTTGGTAAATTGATCTCTCATTAACTTCTTCTATTAAAGTCAGTTAATTCTTTCACATTACAGAAGCTACAGAACATCATAAAACTTTTAACTACGGGTTTAAAGTGATCAATTCATTCATACATTTTATGGTTTTGGGAAGGGAATTATGTAACATTAATCGCCTTGCTCGCTGGGAGTGACACCTCCAGACCCCCAAACGGGCTGCGCCCTCGCTAGGGTATCCAAAGGGGGAAATAAATCCTTTTGCTGTATTTAAATTATTCACCGCGAAGTCCATTGAACGCGTAGTGCCTAAAAGCTGGAAATAGGTTTCGACGTCACCGTATAATAGCAATAAAAGTTTCTAACTCCATATTTGTCTTGACATAAAATTTCAAGTTATTGTGTAACAAAATAGTGAACACCTTTCTTGGAAATCCTTGATTCTGCCCTCCCATTCTTCGTTTTCCATTATAATTGCTCTCACCCATTTCGTCTTGTTTCATTCGCTTTTGCTGAATTTTCTGCTCCGCAAAATTTATAAAATAACCGGAGATACTTACATGTATAGAAAATAGGGTTACAATTTGATACTCTACTGTAGCCTGACAACAATTATATAGTTATTCCGACACATAATAGTGAACTTCTATGTTTTAAATCCTAGATTGTATCTTTCCCAATTAATAGTTTTAAATCAAATTGATCTTACTCGATTCCTGTTGCTTAATTGTGTATTGCTAACTGTATTGCAATTCAAAATACATAATAAATACGAGGATGTTCACCTTTATAAAAAGTTATGATTAACATGCATTTGGGGGCATACCTTCTTTCAGATTTGTTCTTTCATGTTGAAAATCCTAGTTTGTGTCCTCCCCAGTTATGGTATTCTATTCAAATTAATATCATTCAGTTTTCATTACTTAATTCTTTTTTGCTAAATTTACTGCACTGCAAAATATCTAAAATAACCGAAGATATTTACTTTTATAGAAAATGGGGTTAATGTGCATCGTTGGGCATACTTTCTTTCATATTTGGTTTTAAGATAATTTATTTCCCAGAGGTTAATTTTAGACTCTACTTTAGCCTGACACCAATAATATCGTTATTCCGATATAAAATAGTGAACACCAATGTTGGAAATCCTAGATTGTAAGTTTTCCAATAAACTTTTCCAATTCTAATTGATCTCATTCGACTTCTCTTGCATTATTCTTTAATGGTAAACTTACTTTACTCCAAAATTTTATAAATGGTTAATAAATAACAACTAAAGTTTATCTCATTCAGTTTTTACTGTTTAAATCTTTGTGGCACAATTTACAACTTTCCAAAATTCTTTTTTTTTTTGTAGGAAGAAATTCACGTTTATTAGATGTGGGATTAATACGCATGGGAGGGCATAACTGCATTCGGATTTTTTTTGAGAAAATTCTTCCCACAAGAGTTAATTCAAGTCTCAACTTCAGCCTGACACCAATTTTCTAGTTTTTCCAACACAAACTTGTGAAAATAGGTTGAAAATCGAAGATTGTGTTTTTCGAAAAAAAATGATTTCGATTCAAATTGAACTCATTCGATTCCTCTTGTAAATTCTTTTGTGCCAAATAATTCAAAACGAATTATATCAAACATATCTAGGAAAATGATACATTTCTAACAATCTCACGTATTTAAAAACACTCTTTGACAACGTATACTATATGCATATTTGCTAAGTATATAAAATACGTACTTTACCCAAACATTCACAAAAAAGCATACGCCTCATTAATGAATAAATGTTATTACGACGAATGAAACTTGTCTACGATTACGTTTTGGAACTAGTCATTGATTTCGTTTAAAATTAGTTATCGAAGATACGATTTTATTTTTAATGCTAAGACACAAAACAATTAAACACCCTCCTAGTACACAATACTTTTAATACATTTATAAAACCTTAAATAACTTGCACACTATCCTTGGATTAACATCCCAATCCGATTCTTCTGCCGTTCGCCGCCATTAGCCGTACAACACATTTGTAAACAAAACATTCGAGGCGGCTTTTACAAGTTTGCATGGCACATCCACAAGCCAATGTTTTCGTGTGATTTACGTAATATTAAATCACCGAAAAATGTACTTTTAAATTAATATTGTCAAATTTTAGGAATTTAAACATTCAATGCCATTCTCCAGCAACAAGATAAACCAAGTTTCATGATTGTACTTTATTCTTTAAGAATGTAAACAATCTCTTGAAAAGAATCAATGAACCGATTCATATTAAAAATGAAATGTAAATACGGTCCGTTGTCGGACAGATTGTAAGAGATATCGCAAAATGTCTTAGATAAATTAATAAATACGTTACATGTTGAACATTAAACACCGTTGTGAAATATAAAACTAAGCAAACATTCTTTCACGTGTTAAAGATTTTTGTTTCTTGCCTAAAAATTCATTCTGTACGAACGTAAACAAACTTTAGAAAATGAATCAGGGAATCTATACAAATTTCTATTTTTGTGGGGCTTTAGGGCTCGTCAACAGCGAGGTCATTAGAGCCCTTAAAACTTGTACAGGTAGGGAAAATGCAGTTACGCACTAGGGAGAACCAACATGACTCTCCCCGCGTGTGGGACTCGCCGAAAGACTCAGCCATACCCACTAAAAACTCTCCTGCATTACAACTCAAAACACAAATTCCAACATATCACATGACTTTTACTAAAAATTTTAAAAAAAGAAGAGGAAAGAGGAAAATGAAAGATACCCTAGCCCTAATAGCGTCGGGATCGAAAAGAACAAGAGGTGACCAAAGGAGGTCAGNAGAGAAAGGAAGGAGCATTGCACAAGTAAGTGGAAGTAATGCCAGACTCAGCTCGGGGCCCCGTGTTCGCCAAACACGTACTTACTAGATGTAAGTCCCCTGGGGGGTCTATACAAATTACCACCGCTTGTAGGTTACATGTTTTATTGATAAAAATAAAAACTCGATATAATTTATAATGTTTATAATTTTTGCACTTTACAAAATCGTTAAAGGAATTTCGATATTAATACTACAAAGTTATTCAAATCTATACGAATACATTCAAAGCGAGTTATATTAAACATGTCAAGGCCAATGATAGATTCCTTATAAGTATCGGACGTATTGAAAAACACACTTGTGAATTGTAAATATTGTAAATTAAATAAATATACGTACCTGAGCAAATAATTCACAAAAACACATTCGACACATTGATGAATATCTGTTATTTCGACGATTTAAACTTGACTACGATTACGTTTTTGAACTAGTCGTTGATGCCTTTTGAAATTAGATTTTAAAGATGCGATTTTTGGCACTTATTTTTTGCACAAAGTCATTAATAAAATAAACACAAATATAAAACTCAATACTTTTAACACGTCTTTAAAACCTGAAATAACTTGCAATTTATCCTTTGATAAACATAAAAATATAATTCTTCTGCAATTCGCCGCCATTTTACGTACAATACTTTTGTAAACAAAACATACAAGGCAGGCTTTGGCAAGTTTTTCCATGGCACATCCACAAGCTAATGTATTCGTGTGAATTACGTAATATTAAATCACCGAAAAATGTACTTTTAAAATGATATTGTCAAATATAAGGGATTTTAATATTCATTGCCAGTGTCCAGCTACAAGATAAATTAAGTTTCATGCTTGTACGACTAGTACAAGGTACCCAACACTTATGCTTACTAGATGAGTGAGTGAATCAGTTACACGAAGGGGCTTATATAAGATGAGACTCGTCTTACTCGCTGGGGGTAATACCCCCAGACCCCCAAATAACAGGCTGCACCCGTGCTAGGGCATCCAGAGGGGGAAAGAAACCTTTTGCTATATTTAAATGATTTACCGCGAAGTCCATTGAACGCGTAAGGCGTCCGTTTTTATTTATTTTTGCTGAATTTTCTGCACCAAAAAATTTCTAAGATAACCGGAGATACATACTGTGGCAGAACGAATCTTTTAAGGTTAAAAATACACTGGAATTAAAATTTTGATCTATTTTGAGCGCCTCGATTAATTAATCTCAGGGATCCACAATACTTCTGGGGATCGCATTTTTTTAGTGAAAGGAAGAGCCATACAATAGTTCCACTACAGGAAAACGCTATTGACAAATAAATCCATTAAATTTAATCACCATTAGTCTAGTACAATAAAACCCCTCATGCTATTCCCCTCAAAATAAACACACATAAATGGTAGCCAATGATAACATATACACTAACACACATTTAAAATCTCTCTCTCAACAAATAAAGATACACTGAATTTAACATGACATAATTCTACCAACATTTAAAATCTCTCTCTCTCTCAGCAAATAATAGAAATACTGAATTTAACAATGACATAATTCTATCAACATTTTAAATCTGTCTTTGCATTGATCAAGTCCACAGTTCGAGTCCTCTTTATGACATATCCCACACTATTCCTTACGCGCAAGCGCATTACGACGTCGGTTAAACATCACCAACCGTCGTATAAATACCTCTTTAGATGACCAACCACGGCAGACCGTAGAGAGTAGTGTCCTCGCAAGGTCGGCCAGGCTCCGATCTCGGGCGATCGCTGACGGTGTCATCAACGACGGCTACCGGAAGTTGCTCCTTTCATCATCTGCGGGCTCGGGGCCTTCAAGCGCAGCGTCGGTCTGACTTCATTCATTCCGAATAGCCACCCGGAAATTGTTCGCCCGTGGCACGGATCGGGAACAATTTATCAGATTTGTCCGATGTTAAAAAAAATCGGCAAATAATTGACACGAGCGCAGCATCTTCAAAAAATGAAGTGCTAATGTTTAGTGCGAAATCTCGAAATACTTGTCTCAGAGTATTAACGCAAACATGTCCGTGAAGGAAATCTCTTACAATGTCTTCGCGCCAAAAAAAAGTTCTACAACTCCAACAAGTTTCAACAACGAGAAGCAACGAGGCGAAGCTGCTAGAGCTGACGCCGAAAACTCAAAAAGAAAAATATCCTATAATTTCATTTTTCATTCCTTAAATGGTCTTCCTCCCTTCCTATACCTCTCTTTCCACTTCCAAGTCTTCCGAATTTTGAACTTTACGTGACCGAAAACTTCCAATGCCAAAACGGTTCCCCCTACTTAAGCCTAAATTCTGATTGGGAATTTTGAATGATTTCGAATAATTTCCAACGCTCTTTTCTTCCAACGATTTTTACTGACAAGTTGGTTCTTGCTCATACACCCTCGCGAATCCGGGGTTATACGGTCGGGTTGGGTCGCTTTACCCACCCCCACGCTAACTCGCTATTTCTAAAAAGCCATAAATTTTTTCTACAACAAAGAGCCGACAGCGGGTTGCCGTATCATACCAAATGCGAGTGTCCCTTTGTCATCTCTCTACGGTTTACATCTCTCATTTCTAGAGAGTCGTAAGACTTCCCTCTTTCGACCGTTGTTTGAATTTAATACGCCAGAACGAGGATGATTTTATTACTTTAATTACTAAATTATTCAAATCTCACAATTGCACCCACGAATTTTGAGAAATTTCTTAAACTTTTTTGATTAAAAAAACATGCAAATAAATTTCTTATCGAATAATAACTTATGAGTTTGAATACTGAAGCCTCTGCATGTCTTACATTTTTTTAATTTTTGTTTTGAATTCTCGTAGTCTACCGCCTATTCTTTTTACCCTTCGTTTCTAACCAGAATCATTTATTTATTTACTCTTAATTTTAATTACCCGCAGTAGTTCTTCTTCCTGAATTTGCTATACTTGATTTCCCCCTTTCACCTCATATTTACCTAATTTCTATTTTGTCCATTCACTTAGAAATTGTACTCGTTACGCCCTTTGAGATAAATTCTCACCATACCTCCCCTTCTGAATGATATGAAATTAGTTACTTTAAAAACTCTCGTATTAATCATCTCCATCTCCTTTTTCACCTTTGAGGCTAAATAGTAGTGGAATTACCCAGACGTTTTACTTACTTATTATACGTGGGGTGCTTCAGACCTCGACAAAAATATATAGTGGACCACTTGCCGACGTTTCCTCTAGAATACGAGGGTGCCTGACTATTTTAATGACGCAATAATTATACTCGACGATTCCCTCTCCAATTTCCCTCGGACGTTGATCTTCACTAAATTAATTAAACACAAATTATAACTATCATTTATTTTCACTACCATTATTTCCATCGCGCCACGATGTACAAGTATTTCCTGTGAAGACAATTCTTTTTCTCCAAAATATGCTTTGTGAGACTACGATTGTTAATATTATTTTAACTCTCTTGAAAGTTTCTTCCAATTAACTCATTTTTTTAACCAATTTACAATATTAATCACCCTTGTCGTTGTCGAATACGGCTTCCTGATTTTAATATTTTTCTTTTTGTCCGTTTTTATTCTTTAGTTTAAAAAAACCTTTTTTCGCACACCTTTTAATTACATAAATCCCAGGAAATCAAATTTCATTAAAATTATTTATCTTAATTTATACTCGCTCTTTAATTTCAATTCTTTTCGCTCAATTTAAATTTGTGGCACGCCATTTTTTCGTCTTACAGCCCCTCTTCCTTTGGCTCTCCTCTTTCCTTAGTTGCAGTTGGTTCACCTGTTTAGTACGTTCCATTATTACCAGGTTTGACCTTGGAGTCATTCATGCCATTTCCCTTACTTTGCTTACATTTTACATGGAGTCCACTCATGAGCTAATCCCACTTAATCAATGCGTATGGCAAATTCTAATTTTTTTCAGGCTAAATAACCTTTTTAAATTATTATTTTCAACATTAAATTCCTATTTTGTTGTTTTAATTGCTCCATTTATTAGCATGAAATCCTTAATGATTTCATTCGAGAAGCACCACCTCGTCTGCTCGATATGACAGTCGCCGGTCTTTCCACTGTCTCTAACTAATTAATCTTTCTTACTTTTAATTAATAATGTTATTACCTTAATCTGTATGGTCCCTTAGCAAGGAATATTTATTTATATTTCCTTACCGTTGCCCCAGCCACGCAACGTTACATGACAACCTCCATAGTTCGCTGTCTCTAGCTAATTACTCATAAATGAATAAATAAAACCCTCAATTAATTAAATAAACATTAGTAAACGTACATTATTAACCCGATCTACTCTAAGCATGGAATATCGGTTTATCCCATCAACTTTGGTCCAACCTCGCAAAATTACGTGAACACCTCCGATGTTTCGCGTATCCCCGGCTAATTAGCCTTATTTTAATTAATTAAATATATAAATCATAATTCCTAATCCTATTAACTCTGTGCATGGGGTATTTAACATTCCATTAATTATGCTCCTTATTCCCTCGCACAATTACGTGACAGTCTACGGTTTTAAAATTTCTGTCCCCGGCTAATTAAGCCGTAATTAACTAATTAAGTAAAATATTATATCCCTTTTTACATTACGCATGGGATATATACCATCCCATTAATTATGCTCCTTATTCCCTCGCACAATTACGTGACAGTCTGCTGTATTAATATTACTGTCCCCGATTAATTAAGCCGTAATTAACTAATTAAGTAAATAAATCATATTTCGCCGTTTCCTTCATTCTGACATGCCGCTCCAGTGACCTACTTTCTCGCGGCCCTTTCTTCGCGACCGAGGGTATCTACCCCGTCGCCTTTCACTTTCCCCCCCGCGCCGCCACAGCTTACGCCTTCGAAGGATACCTAAGCTGTCCTCCCCTTTTCCTCGACAGCATGCGCCCCAGCGCGTCGCGTGCCCTGTAACAAAGCGACCACCGCTGCCCGCTGCAAGCAGCTCGCACACTTCCTACTACCCTTAGCGGACCCTCCAACATCCAACTTTCGCTAGCGCCATCGCGCCACCTCCATTTCCCGCGCGCACGCTTCCTGGAAAACAGCTTTTTCACCCCGCCTCCTGGGTCCGGCGCGCAACAGACGTTCGCATCGCCAACACAGCGAATTTTCGGAAAACTTACGTAGCGTAAACCTACGTTCTCTCCATATCTGAGTGCTACGCTACCCGTCCTCGGTTCCTTACAATGTAACAGTTTCCAATTAATAATACCAGTCTTAAGCTAATCAATTATACTACTTTCACAATTATTAAATTCATTAAACATTTTCGTCTCTATGAAATGGCTTCAGGCTTCTAAAATTGTATTGAACTTTTACCATTCCCTCTCTATCCTGCAGCTCAACAACATTCGCATTAGGAATACGAACAATGGTAAATGGGCCTTCATACAATAGAAAAAACTTGTGGTAGAGTTTTTCCTTCATATTTGAGGGCTTCGGAACTCGCAGCAAAACTTCTTGCCCTTCGTAAAACTGATATGATTTTGCTTTGAANCCATTTCTAAATTCCTTTTAACGACTTGCAATCGTTCTGACTTCCCCTCCCCTTCTCAATCTGAATTTAAAATGGAGGTTAATTCGGGAAAGTCCTTTGAGGTTTTTAACCCCATTGTATCTCATACGCAGATTTCCCCGTGCTTTCATGAGGGACCTTATTTAACCATTCATTTATTTTTGGAATTAATTCTATCCACGTAGTGTGGTGGTCATGGCAATAGGTTCGAATCAACCTCGATAACTCTCTCGTGATCCTTTCTGTGGGGTTTGATTGCGGTGATCGAATACTGGAAAACACGGTCCGCATTCCCATTTTTTCGATTCCCTGAATCCAACGTTCGCTACGGAACTGACTTCCGTTGTCGCTGAGAACAAATTTAGCTACGCCACAGATCCTGATGTAATCTTTCATGCATTTTAAACAGGTTGAAGACGTGGGTTTTATTATCGGGTAAATTTTGACGAATTTTGAAAAAATGTCTACGATGACAAAAATAAATTTGTTTCCCCTTCTTGTTCTTGGCAGAGGGCCGTACAAATCCACACTAATCATTTCGTTTTTGC
Organism: Laupala kohalensis; assembly: GCA_002313205.1. Lineage (NCBI taxonomy): Eukaryota > Metazoa > Arthropoda > Insecta > Orthoptera > Trigonidiidae > Laupala > Laupala kohalensis. Next base: position 25,751 of record NNCF01130450.1, read on the forward strand.
TTTGGGGAATTATGTTTTGCATTTCTCCTTGAAATGACCGATTCGGGAATTTAGACTTCTGACACAATTCACAACAAGCAATGACTTTCCTGGCCTCTTTAGTCATGTTTTTCCAGTATCCTACTTCTTGAATGATTTTAAGTACTTTAGCTAACCCAAAATGCCCGTACTTCTCATGTAAGTGTGTGATCAGATTTTTGCGTATTTCCTTGGGAATCCACACTTTTGTCTCCGCGCGACCCCCTCTCCACTTCATGTACACTAAACCCTCATTTAACACGTATTTTTCCTGTGTTCTTTGACAGCGAGCGTACCCCTCGTCACCTTCCGCCATCTCCTCTTCTTTAAACCTCCTTATCTGATTTATCTCTGGGTCACGTCGTTGCCCTAGCCTGACGGTGTCGTTGGAGAGCATAGGAATCGCCTCAACATGGACATTGAGTGCGGACAGTTGCACTATTCGCGGAAACACATCCCTACGCTCTACGCCCGGTTCCTCACCGACTGCGCTCACGTACGCGCTTAACGCTCTGGCGGCCCCGGCCTTCGCCGTGCTCTCTGTAACCAAGGTGGATATCTTAAACTCGTTCCTTTTCTTCGGCCTCTCTCTAGCATCCCCACTCCTGCTGAGATAATCAGGAACAAGATTATCCTTACCGGTTACGTGTTCAATGGTAAAATTGAACTGCTGAATCCACAACACATACCGCAACAACTTATCATTGTTGATATGTGCGTGTTTCAGAAATATGAAGGCCTTGTGATCCGTGCGTATCTTAAAGTGCCTGCCCATCAGGTAGTCGCGGTACTTTTGAAGGCCAAATACAATCGCCGTGGTCTCCTTGAGCGTAGCGGACATTCTACACTAGCATGTGTTAAATGTCCTACTGGCGAGTGCTATAATTCTTTCCATCCCTGTCTCTTCTTCAACCTGACGTAGTGTTGCGCCCACTCCATAATCACTAGCATCCGTTTGGAGGATAAATGTTTTATCAAATTCCGGATGAGATAACGAAATTGCGTGAGCGAAAGCTGCTATAATGTTGTTAAAGGTGGTGTTTTCTTCTTCCCCCCATTTCCATCTTTAATTTTTCTTTAGCAAATTAAACATAGGTCTCATGGCGACCGCAAATCCCTGATAGAACCTACTGTAATATGATACGACGCCAATAAATCCCCGAAGCTGCCTAATGTTTTTGGGTGGTGGTATCTTTTCAATTTCCTTAATTGTTTCTGGAGAAATTTTGACTCCCGAAGTATTAACAGTATACCCCAAAAATTGAATTTCTTGTGTGCAAAATTTAGACTTTTCTAAATTTAGAATAACATTATTCTCCTGAAAAATTTTAAATAATTGGTCCAAAATATTAAGGTGCGTTTCAAAATCTTCTGTGTGAATTAATAAATCGTCGACGTATTTCGTGATGTTATTCTCGAACTTATTCTATCTAAACGTTTGAGTAGTCCTNNTCATTTGATGGTACGAAGCTCTCAAATCCACTATGGAAAAGAATTTTGTTCCTTTGAATCGAGTTAATGCTTGATCTATTTTAATGGGAGCTTCCCTATCCGGAACAGACCTGGCGTTAATCTCTCTTGCGTCGAGGCATATTCTGACTTCGTTTTTTTATCACAACTACTATTGGGTTTAAGAATGGCGAGCTTTGCTTTTTTATCACGCCCTCACGAACTAACTGATTCAAGTTCTCTTGAACCTGGTTTCTATAAGCCACAGGTACAGGATATACACTTTTTTTGAAAGGAGTCTCGTCCGTAACTTGTATTTCAAACTCAAAATTTCTTATAGGTTCCGAATTCGGTTGGAATACTAACCAATTATCTCGTAACAGAGCTTTTAATGCACTCCTCTGTCCATCCGAGAGATTCCGACACTCATCCACCTTCACCTCAGGGCTTATTTCAAGATTTAATGAATTAATCAATTGGTCATTTACGACCTCACTATTGTCTTCAACGGACTCTCTTAAATTAACTACAATATCACCAAAACACACTACATTATCCTTCAAATTTATATTAACCTTATAATCAATAATGAAATCACATCCGCATATTAGCGGATATACCAAGTTCTTAACAATTAAACACACTATTTCGTACGTCTTATTTTCTATTTGAATATCAATTAAGGCCTGCTTGTTTACGATGGCTGATTTTCCCTACGTTGCAGTGACTAAATTTACTCGGTTCACTGGGAAAACCGGGATGTTATGATTTATCTTGATTAAGTTTTGAAAAACATTCGCGTTAATAGCGCTGACTTCGGCACCCGTGTCAATTAACATCTTTAAATCCTGGCCTAGACAGCTTCCTTTCACGACGGGACACGTTCTAATTGCATTATTAATTATTTCATCCTCACTTCCTTCCAGTAGATCCGATTCTAAAACTAATGGTGGTAATAATGGACGTCTCTAAACAATGCACCGGTCCGCCACGCCAGGCATTTTCATTTAGTTTCCCCTCCTGGGTGGAGGTCCCTGGTTCGTGCCTTGGTTACGTGTTTCGTAAACGCGGACGGTACTCCGAGCCACGCTGCCCCAGCCCGCGCGGCGGCGCACCCTGAGCGCTCCGACGGTCGGGCGGTCCCCTGCCCTCACCACTCCAAGCTCGCTGGTTACCTCCCCCGTAGCGAGGCGCGTACTCACTCCGGTCCGGTCCCCTCTCATTGATGTGCGGTGGAGGTCTTGTCCCATTTAACGCTCTGTCCCGCTCGGCGGTCGTATCAAAAATTCCCAATTTCTGAATCATTCCTCCCAACGTTTCAATTCCCGCGGCGGCTAACAAATTCCCAACCCGCGGAGGTAATATGGAGCAGATTATTTCGATTAATTCGTGTTCCGATCTTCGTGAACCTCCCATCCTCCAATCTGCTACAGCAACTTCTACATAAGCCTGAAGCGACCTGTTCACGCGAGGGTCGAATCTTCTGTTCATTAAGCGGTTCTCGTTTTCGACCTGTTCTTGCGTCGACCAGTACCGCTCGAGAAATATTTCTTCGAAATTTAGAAAGGTATCTATCCCTTCCCCGCAGGTTGCGAACCAAAACGCCGCCCTACCGCGAGGGGACTGTTTTACAACTTATGTTTTATTCCTCTCTGACATAGGGTGCATCTCGAAATACCCCTTCAGTAATTCTAAATACCGACGCGGATGTAATTTGCCCGCTCCATCGAATTTGATATCACTCTCAAGTGGCGTAACCATGGATTGAACTATTACGGAGCCACTGTTCGAAATATTACTCTCTCGTAATTTTTTTAATTGTTCGTCTACTTCGTGGCGGGTGGCGTCCCTAACAGCTTCTATCCTGTCTCGATTTTCTTTTTCTGCCTGAAGGGCCTGGGCTCGCATTTGGTCGAGTTGACATTCAAGATTTTTAACTCGTTCTTTTTCGAACACTTCGACATCCTCACGAACCGATTCAACCTGCTTTTCTAATTTCTCACTTTGGATGGCTACTTGTGCCTGAATACTCTTTTCTAGTTCTGAATCATGGCTTCGGAAATTTCCGTCTTAACCTCGCTAATGAGTTTTTTGTTCGACTTTCCTACAAAATCCCTTACTTCTGAAATTTCTGTTCTAACCTGTTCATGCTTTTCCTCTAATAACTCATTTACTTTTTCTATCTTTGAGTCAGTTTTGAGTTCCAACTCGTCTACTCTTAGCGAATGTTGGTTAAATTTTGTTTCAAAATCAACCTCTTTCTTTAATTTCATTTTTGAACTCTTCGAATCTACTCTCCATCTTTTCAAATATACTGTTTAAATTTGATTCTGATTTTCCAAATTTATTGTTAAAATCATTTCTCCGAGCCTCAGCATTTAATTCTAATTTTTCATTCATTTGCCGTAGAAACGCCATCACTCCTTTTAATTCTGTTTGTTCCACCTGCTTTCCCTGAACGCCCTGTTCTCTTTACTTTCCGGGTCCTTTGTCGGCTTTCCTCTATCGCTTTCAGCGCTAGACCCTTCACTCGACTGCTCCTCCGCAACCCCCGCGCTCCCCTCAAATAATAGAAATACTGAATTTAACAATGACATAATTCTATCACCATTTAAAATCTCTCTCGATCTCAAAAAAAAATAGAAATACACTGAATTTAACAATGACATAATTCTATCAACATTTAAAATCTCTCTTTGCACTGATCAAGTCCACAGATCGAGTCCTCTTTTATGACATATCCCACACTATTCCTTACGCGCAAGCGCATTACGACGTCGGTTAAACATCACCAACCGTCGTATAAATACCTCTTTAGATGACCAACCACGGCAGACCGTAGAGAGTAGTGTCCTCGCAAGGTCTGCCAAGCTCCGATCTCGGGCGATCGCTGACGGTGTCATCAACGACGGCTACCGGAAGTTGCTCCTTTCATCATCTGCGGGCTCGGGGCCTTCAAGCGCAGCGTCGGTCTGACTTCATTCATTCCGAATAGCCACCCGGAAATTGTTCGCCCGTGGCACGGATCGGGAACAATTTATCAGATTTGTCCGATGTTAAAAAAAATCGGCAAATAATTGACACGAGCGCAGCATCTTCAAAAAATGAAGTGCTAATGTTTAGTGCGAAATCTCGAAATACTTGTCTCAGAGTATTAACCCAAACATGTCCGTAAAGAAAATCTCTTACAATGTCTTTGCGCCAGAAAAAATCTCGCTTCCTGTGATCTGGTCTGATATCACAAGTTCTACAACTCCAACAAGTTTCAACAACGAGAAGCAACGAGGTGAAGCTGCTAGAGCTGACGCCGAAAACTCAAAAAGAAAAAGATCCTATAATTTCATTTTTCATTCCTTAAATGGTCTTCCTCCCTTCCTATACCTCTCTTTCCACTTCCAAGTCTTCCAAATTTGTTTTTAAGAAAATTCCTAGTACAGGGGTAAATTTGAGACACTAATTAAACCTGACACTATAATTGATGGGATGATCCCTTGCTTGCTTCCGGAGAGTAAATTAGTTTATTGTCCTCCACGTGGTCATACGTAGCCTGTACTGTTTTTTGACAATAAATTTATTATTATTATTATTTCAAGTTATGCTGTCAAAATAGTCAACACCCTTTTTCTAAATCCTGGATTTTGTCCTTCCCATTTTTCGTTTTTCATTCAAATTGCTCTCACTTGTTTCCTCTTGTTTCATTCTCTTTTGCTATATTTTCTGCACTGCAAAATTTCTAAAATAACCGAAGATATTTACATTTGTAGAACATGGGGTTAATGTGCATCGGAGGGCATAACGTCTTTCATATTTGTTTTTAAGAAAATTCCTTTCTCAGGGGCTGATTTGATACTCTACTTTAGCCTGACACCAATTATCTAGTTATTCCGACATAAAATAGTGAACACCAATGTTGGAAATCCTAGATTGTATCTTTCCCAATACCCGTTTTCAATTCTAATTGATCTTATATGATCCCTCTTGCTTAATTTTTTAATGCTAAATTTACTTTACTCTAAAATTTTATAAATGGCTCAAAATAATGTATGAAAATATATCTCATTCTGTTTTTATTGCTTAATTCTGTCTGGCTCAATTTACTGCACTCCAAAATTCCTATTTTATAGAAGATATTAACGTTTAAGAGAGGTGGGATTAATACGCATGGGAGGGTATAACTGCATTCAAATTTGTTTTTGTGTAAATTCTTTCCATAGGAGTTAATTTTAGTCACTATTTCTGCCTGACACCAATTTTCTAGTTATTCCAAACAAAGTAGTGAACACCTTTGTTAGCAATCGAAGATTGTGTTTCTAAATAAATTATTTGAATTCAAATTTAACTCATAGGATTCCTCTTGCTTAATTCTTTTGTGCTAAATAAATATTTAAAGCAAATTATATCATACATATCTAGGAAAAATGATACATTTCTATGAATCTCGCGTATTTAAAATCACACTTTGACAACGTATACTATTAGCATATTTGCTAAGTAAATAAAATACAAATACGTGCCTTAGCCAAACATTCACAGAAACGTATATGACACATTAATGAATAAGTGTTATTACGACGAATGAATCTTGACTACGATTACGTTTGGGAACTAGTCATTGATGCCATTTCAAATGAGTTTTCAAAGATACGTTTTTTGTCACTTAATTTTAGCACAAAGACACAAGGCAACTAAACACATATATAGTACACAATACTTTTAACACGTCTATAAAACCTTAAATATTTTGCACTATCCTTTGACTAAAATCCCAATACGATTCTTTTGCAGTTAGCCGCGATTAGACGTACAATACTTTTGTAAACAAAACATTGGAGACGGCTTTGACAAGTTTGCATGGCACATCCACAATCCAATGTTGTCGTGTGATTTACGTAATATTAAATCACCGAAAAATGTACTTTTAAATTAACATTGTCAAATTTAAGGAATTTTAACATTCATTACCAATGTCCAGCTACAAGATGAACCAAGTTTCATGCTTGTCCGACTAGTACAAGGTACCCAACACTTATGATTACTAGATGAGTGAGTTACACATAGGGGCTTGTATAAGATGAGATGCCAGAGTGATAGTGTCCTTTTTAGCAAAGAGTACCTGCAACGCCACGACGATGAATATTAGCCTTATTACGAGTGTCGTGATAATAAACTACACTGTTTCTTATAATGTAGGGGTGAAATTTTAATAATTATTTCTTAACAAACACAACTAGTTCATAAATATATAAGGGAGAGAGAGAATATTTAATTCCCTGAAAATGTTTACATGAATTTCGGGGATGAAATTTAAAGATAAGCCGAACTATCCTCTTTAGGATTCTAAAACGCTCTGAACGGACTAGCCCTAAAAGATAATGCAGTATCGTAAATGAGAATAAACATTTGCAACATATACGCAGCGAGAAACACGTTGATTTATAACGCTGACTAGAATTGTAGTACATAGCACAATTTGCTTAGTTTGGAATACAGATTATCAATGAGACAATTCCATTTGAGGTTGTCCTGAATATGAAGCCTTAAAAATTTGGTTTACTTGAGGTTTTTTTTGCGGGGAGGTACGTTTATCGAAAGTGATATGGAAGGAAGAAATTTTGTTACACTATTGCGAAATGGTATGAATACAGTTTTATCAGTACTAATAATGAAACAATTTGAATGAAACCAAGGAGAGATGATAGATAAAACATTTTGCGCATTGACAAGTTTAAATTTATGTCATCAGAAAACAGCCCTATTTGTGTGGTGGATAACATATCGCTTACGTACAGTAAAAAATGACAGGACCTAAAATTGAACCTTGGGAAACTCCAAGGCTTTGTTTCTGAAAAATAATGCTGAAATGCTTCATTTTCAGCATGGGAAATTTCGACTTGATGATGCCTGTCTCTTAAGTGGAACGTTAGCCATTGATATGCCAATCCACGACTCCCGTTTTAATGAGTTTTGAGAGAAGAATTTCGTTTAAATCGAATGCTTTCGATAAACCAAGAAAATGCCTTAAGTTACACATTTTAAAACTATTTCGAATTTCAGAAAAAAGTAAAAACTCTGATTCAGGAGGTCTACCAATTCAGGAGGTCTATCAATACTACAACGTCTATGTCGGTAAAATGAACTGCAGAGTTCGAAAATATCGTCCTAACAGAATTGTTTGTCACTAACAGAAAGCCAATGCTCTGTTAGGCACAACAAACTGACTGAATTGTCAAGATATTCAATATACATCACTACGTGTGAAAGAGACTTAACATTTATGATGAAAGATATTCATTTTATTTTCTCGAGGGACGCAATAGAGTTGAGATGGTTGAAAACAATTTGAATTTAATTGTCATCATTGAGCATCACATCTAACTCTCGACCGCAAGTTATAACCGTGTTTGGGGGCGGAAAGAAGCTGGATGAGCCAGATGAAACGGGATTGAACGAGAAAGGTGAAATAAAGGGTACAGACAGGTCAGTGACGGGAGAAGAAAGGAATAGGGAGATATGGAGAAAGTGACGAGGTAGCAATAGGGGAGGGTGATGGTTTTGGACTGGTGGAGGTGAGGTAAAGTATGTAGCTAAGAGAGAAGGGAAGCGTTGTTTCAGACGATCTTAGGTGTAGGTCGTGCCGAGCGAAGTCCTTGGCAGAAAGGTGGAATTCCAGATCAGCAAATGTGAAGTTTGTGCCTGCCAGGTGTTGTCTTTCAACGATATTTGCGTTATTAATTCCGTTTTTTAAGTGTGACATGTAGCATGGAGGCAGGTAACAACGTATGGTGTTAATGCGTTGCCTTTTTGACGTTTTGCATATGTTCACTAGGGTTGAGTTGACCTCCTAGATTAATGCCATTCTGCCCACCAATAATAATTCCGGTGTCCCCAGTTGTGAACGGTTTCGTGTGAGAATCCAGCTCTGGTAACTTCAGCCAAATGAACGTTTGGCTTGAAGAAAATGGATACTGCTATTTGAAGAATTCCAAGCAAAATGGAGGACATTTGGCGGCAATCCGAATCAGCTAATATTTGAACGCTAAATTTTTGCGTGCGAGTGTTGTCTTTCCTAGCGTTGGATAGTAGAAAATCCTGGGACAGTTCCGAACTGTTAGGAATTTGCTGCTTTAACAAACCTTTATTCTCCTCGCAGCAAAAGATAGCTAATCAGGGAGGAGCCTAAAGACCACGTGAAAGTTGAGAGACCAATGCCAGCATTGCGAGATTGCCGAATCTTTTTTACGTGGGCGTTCTATTCGTGTTAGTAGAATCTGATGTTCGGACGATGCCGCCCACAGTAGTCCCTTCGCTCACAATTAAGGAAAGAGGGTGAACGTTGAAATAACATATGCTACACGTGTCAGTTTTTCATGGAGGATTAAAAGGAAAGGTTCGTTCTTTTAAAAATCGTTAATAATAAGGTAGTAGTTGAATTATATACTGAATTCTAATTTAGAATTAAGTTAATTTAAATTCACAAGTTGAATTAATGAATAAATACTGGGTAAATATTACAATTTACCATAAAATGTAGATTTTTTCTCCATATTAGTGGAACTGGATTTTGACACAAAAAATATGATGTCACAGTTGGGTCTAAGATTGCTTTTTTCATTGTAAAGCAAACTTACTTCGCCGTATTTCTGAACATGTCTCTGAGATTTGTGTCAACATTTTCATTAAATATTTTAAAGTAATGCAGCTCAAATAGCTCTTTTCCACAAGATAAACCAAACGTAAAAATTAAAATAAATGCTAAATAATCTGTATATACGTTTTTGACAATAAAATCATTATTATTATTAACTACCCCGTTTGCTCCCCCCCGCAGTTTCTGTTCCATCAATATTCTGGCATAGCTTCTTACATGTTACGATTGGAGACTGACATTTTGCCAAGAGTACTGACTGAAATAAATAAAGGTTGAATTATTTTCCATGGAATCTCTTAATTTTCTGATTAAAATAAATAAAAAGCAAGTTTGTCATAAAATGGTTCATTTCATCAGTGTTTGAGGAGCTACAATTTGGAAGATGGCATTTTCGTCAAATTGCTGTCATTTCGATTCATTAACAAACTAATACACTTGTTCATAAACATTAAAGAAGCATGCCTAATGGCATTTTTTCACTGATGAGAGACACTGGAAATGTACTACTGATCTCACATGACTGATGAGAAATCTCATGGAAATCTCACATGACTGATGAGAGACAAATTGGAAATGTACTACTGATCGAAGATACATAGTTATTTACGATCACAAGAATGACAGACAAGCAGTTGCAAAAAGATATATTACCACACTGTCATGCATGAGAACGTCAGTAAGCGAAATAAAATGCTCGTAACATTGTGTAGGCGTGGATCATGTCTTGGCAGTGGATTTATAATATTTTCAGTCGGTCTAATAAGCGATAAGAGTAGTCCTACCATCGGTGTCTGTGATATTGTGAATTTTTCTTGAAGTGACTGACTTCTAGTATACTTAAAAATAGCGAGAGTTGTAGTGTGATTCGCCAACCAAAATTTTAAGAAATATAATAGGAAAATTGATCGGGGTATATTTTTTATCATGAATTCATCGAGAAGCTGCGTACAACAAATAATCGTGGAAGAACACAAACCAGTAAGGAACGGAAAATGGTGTACAGTGTTTACAATTTTCTGAAAGATCTTTCAAATCCATTGACTTTCAAATCCGAGAAACTGTTAACTTTCAACAGCTGACGGAACGATGTGCATTATATATAATTATATTATGACAGTTTATTCATATTATGACCGGGGAGAATTTCCAACAACTGCAAGGATTATGAAAGACCTAAAAGAGAAAATTAATTATACTGGATCCGACTCGTCAAGTAGGGTTCTGTTGAAAGAAAATATTGTTTTTAAATATTGTAGAAGTAATGACGGGAGAAATTTTTTTGATGGAAAAGAGTGACTTAGTTGCAGCTCGAATACAGTTTTTGCGAACGATACGTGAACTAAGGCAAAACGGTGACACCAGACCAACATATTTCGACGAAACGTGGGTTAACGAGAATCACTCTCTTACATATATTTGGTAAGATTCATCAAAGTCTGGAGAATTGAAAGTGCGTGTAGGCTTATTATTTCCCATGTTGGTTCCGCAAGTCCGTGAGTGCAAGTGGGTCTTTCAATCAAAATCCACAAACGAATATTACCATTCAGAAATGAATGCTCTTTCTTTCAAATAATGATTTATGAAGTAGTTGAAACTCTTACAAGAAGGGTCGATTATAATAATGGACAATGCGCCTTATCACTCAGTGTTGGCAGAAAAAATACCAAATAGATCGTGGAGAAAAGGTGAAATCCAAGAGTGGCTCAATGAAAGCAATACATTTCCTTGCGTGTGAAGCAAATATCGAAAACCAAAAGTGTATGAACTGGACCAAATTGCAAATGAAATGGGAAACGAAGTGATTAGGCTCCCACCTTATCACTGCCAATATAATCCAATTGAACTCATATGGGCAAAAGTAAAAAGCGACGTAGCAAACAAGAACAGAACTTTTAAGTTGAAAAATGTGGATATTGCAGTCAATGATGCTCTTGACCGTGTCACAGTGGAGGAAAACTGTGAGACACGGAGGAAAACTACAAGAGGAAGACTATACAAAGGAGTGTGTAATAGAAATTCAAATGGACTTGTAATTGATCTGGCTGAGAGCAGCAACGAAGATGACAGTGATGACACGGAGTCTTTAAATGATGTAAATTGTGATACTGAAGTTTTGGCTGAGCCGCTAATAGGTTGTGAAGAATAACTGGAAAAATTAGTACAGATAAACGCTGATGATCCATACGATTCAGTCATGCGTAACTAATAAGTAAGTACATTTTTTTAAAACTAGCTTATTTCGTTGTCTATTAGTACTTTTGCATGGAGCGATAGGAGGTACGTGGTAAGGGCTATTGTTAGCAGGTGTGTCGGTTTTCTAGGTTTACCGACAACTTCCCACTTGGAGGGGTTAGTAATAGTGAGAGTTAGTGATACTAGGAGAAGTAGGAAGTGGATAGGAGGACAGTTCGCTTTCCAGTAGTCACAGTTATATGAACTGGGACATAAATGTGGAAAGTTACATTTTTCTGGCCCCGCCGGGAATTGAACCCGGAGTGACTTGATTGTGAGCAAGCATACTAACCCCTATGTCATAAGAGGGGCTTTGTCGACTGTGAGGAAAATGAACAATTTTAATGCAATATGTGATAAGTGGCACCACGCTATGTTAATGTTAAATAAGTTTACAGCTTGTATGTCGGGAACAAAAAGTTTTTCAAAGTATGCAGATGAGCGTTTGTGGGAATTAACCTAATTTTGAACGTAAATTATCGTATTATTACGTTAGAACAAAGTCAAATAATTGTATAACCTATAATTTATGTAAAAGTTGTCCGATTAAAATGAGACAAAAACTAAAGCATTTATAAAATTACAACCATTTACATGGAGATTATTTTGTTTAAAATATTGATAAATACATTTTCCGTAAATTAAGTATGCCATCGCTGATCCGGCATAATTTGATATACCAGCTGGGACGGCGTGCTTTATCTGACCTTTGGCCGATAGGACACGATATTTCTGAGATAAGCTTTTCCGCGGGTTATAGCAGCCTATGTGCTGTCTCTTATACACATCTAGATGTGTATAAGAGACAGGTTTTTCACAGCCTTTATATCATTTTGCTTCTAC
>NNCF01130450.1:37946-80310 GCA_002313205.1 Laupala kohalensis
CGCTTTCGCTCCATTGGTTACATCTCATTACCTTTCTTTGGCTGCGGGGACAATAGTTAATATCACTGAAGCATTTTTTACTCACTACTGTTGTGTAGACGGATCCAAGCTATTTCAAGAAGTACAACAACAACGAGTTTGATTCCCATAGAAATGTAAAAGAAATTCTTAAAACAAATTTGTAATATTTAACCTTTATGCTCCCAGAAAATATAAATGAAGATCCTTCCTACACTTTATCACACCTTAGAATAACACAAAAAACTCAGTTTATGAGTCGATAAAGTTCATTTGAATCGTTCAACGTGCAGTAATGTCTTGAGCCCATACTTATAACACTACTCTAAAGAAAATACTTTGGTACACCTGCAGGATCACAAAATCTCGAGAAAATAAAATAATTATAAAAATTAAATTAAAATATTTACAGGTATAGATTATGCTAGAAGCAGGCCAGGCAACTCCTTGTATGAATTATCAATATGGAACTTCAAGGTTTTCTAATCTGTGGTTCCACACAAATACTTGCATTTATAATTAATACAGCAATAGGTCATAGGGTTTCCTTGAGCACATTATTTGAACTTTTTGATGTACATTGAGGGTTAGACTCTAAATTTTCTGCTAAATCAAAGGAATGTTCTGTCTACTAAATCACAAATATGTTCACTGAATCGCATCGCAATTCCCAGTTGTTACACACCGTCTAAATTCAAGGAGATAGTAACACACTTTGTGACATTCCACCATATGAATATCATTTATCTGTTCTGGTCAGTCAGTCATTTTCACCTTATTTTTTCAGATACTTGGAGCTCTCATTGGACTTTTTCCTCTTACTGTACCTTTTGTGAGAAACATAGATTTTGTTAGTAAATCCTAAAAAGCAGAGATTTTGTGGACCTCTTTGTCTAGCAATTTCATGCTTGGTAAGCCTCACCACCTTTTACCCTCGATTTTGAGATTTCCTACACTTTTCAATGTAATCCTCCACTCTTCTCTTTACAACCTTGTGTTAATGCAACCTACCTTCTTTACTTTATATTCTGCCCTAATAGGCCATTTGCCTATATTTTTGCTTTTTGACTTATAAATTTATCTAATGAAGTTCATTTATCAAAATAACTTAAAATCATGCATAACCATAAACTATGTCAACCTGCCGGGTTTCTAAAATGTACAAACATGATGAGACAATAGCAATGTTTAAATGATAGCATTAAGTCCCAAATGGGCTCTAATGACCTCGGCGTTGACGAGCCCTAAAGCCCCCCCCCCCCCCAAAAAAAAGTCCAAATATCCTCTTTTGAGGATAGTAAAATTTACAATATAAAATGTAAAATACATTTCACATGACGTCAACAATGCTTTAAGTAGGAAGTGGCAGGCATCAACATTCATTGATGACAGGAAAATACTAAAACACATCAAAATGTTCTTATGTCATTTGAAATATATTTGAATGCATTCACTAAAAATTCAACTAATTTTGCAGTTTTGTTCCACAATGTAGAATTTCTGAATTAAAGGTGTGTTATGCACATTATACATAAAAGATAAACTAATAAAGCAGACTCAACAAAAAGTAATTTTGTATAGTTTCTTTAAAATTTTATTTTGTTTATATTATGTCCTCCAAATAGAACACTATGATGTAATGGGTTAATGCATAAATTTACTTTAGTACTATTTGTGTATAAAATTACAAGAGTATTTTATGTTGTGACAATGTCAAGACACAAAATCGCTAAATAGTAACAAATGTAATTTTCATTTCAGAGAAACTGTCACATACATATTTTGAACAGTTAATTTTTAAACTATTATTTAAAATTTAAATAAAAATAAAAAATACAGAAAAAATGCAAATGTTATTGCAGTCATTATATAGTTTTCAATAAACAAGTTGATGATTACAAAAAAAACATATTTAATTGTTTGTTTATATTTTTAGTTAATTAATAACTTATTTGCTTTTAGTAATAAATAAGTTCAAAATTTCTTTAGAAAATACACAAACTGGAGTGTTGTATGATGGTTTCACCAGTTTTCTGGATTATAATAACTTTTGTTGTTATTATTGATGCAATCGTGAAAATTTCCCACAATCTCAGAAGAGTTGAAAGGCCATTGTGTCTTGTTTGCAGTCGGGAATGCAAACACCTTGTTAAGAGTCTCAAACACTTAAATTTCACCAAAAAATATAAATATTTTCCAGACACATTGCAACAGATAAGCTGTCTTACTCTCTGGTCATGACAGCAGCAGTCCCTTTGAACAGTAGGCAGTATAAATGTATTCAATGTAGGCCTTCACCCCCTAATAAGTCATAACTTCGGCCACCCAAGCTCTCAATCCTGACTATACCTTGCCTTCATTGGTCATGGAACATTCTCTTTTACATCCAAATGATCCACTACGAGTTGTTACAATTTCACCCACTCTAATGTCTCGACCTGTGCAAGAATTTACACTGAAAAAACTTATTTATCTGGGATTTAATGACATTATGAATACAAAGATAGTTTTTGTCTTATTTTTCAGTTAATGTTTATTATAGATATGTACATCATTGAAAAATTAGAATGAACAATTCTTAAATATGAAATCAATGAATTGATTATTGTTTTGGTACAAACTGTTTGTTTTGGTAAACATAATTATCATGGAAAATAATAATTCATATCAAAGAAAAAATCATTAAATCTCAAAAGTTGATGTTAACTTTCTCTTCTTGAAAAAATTATGACGGGGCCGTTCTTTCTGGTGAGATGTTTTTTGAAAAAATCCAAGAATATTTGGTCTTTTTGAATCACCATCATAGTCTTCTTCTGGATCTGACCTACAACAAAATAATTACATTCTTTTTATTTACTCATCTCTATCAATAGTACATACATCTGTTAGATTAAAGCGAACTATCGTAAAAGAGCAGCAAAAGTTAATAATCACATCGGAGGTTCCGGTAGGAACCATTCAACTTTGTAACTTTGTTTGTAATGAATCATTCCCAATTATACTTCAAAACATTGGTGATCTTTGATCAGAAATTAATTAGTTTCATTGACATTTTAAGACTGCATAAACATAAACATTCTCAGAACCAAAAATTGTACACAGGAAATTAGAATCAAAACAAAGTTTACACAAAAGAACACATGTATCTCCCAACCATGGAGCATAAAATGTATAGTAGTAGTTCTACATTTTGACCTGATAATTTTGAACTCATAAAGGTGGTAAATAACACATGCAGATTGGTGATCAGTTGATGCTGTGTTGACGAATCTATTTTAATATTCACACTCATGAGAATCTTTCTTCTACATTGTCAATGTTTCTTCTACATTCATTACTTCTACAATTGTCAACAACATTTTGCTTACTTTATGACAAATGTGTATCAAAAGGAGTAGTTGTTTTCAATAATATACTAGAACTGTAAGGTGGTACATGAGAATTGCAAGGCTTAGAGTATGGATTAGGGTTGAAACCTCAGTAAAATAAAAAACTTATACCCTCAGCAGAAATAAAAAAATTGTCATCTATGGCTTTGCAAGCTCATTTATTGAGGTAAATCCTGATTCATTTTCATCCATTATAGATAAAATTCAACATGTAATTGCCATTGCCCTCTAAGTGAAATCAATTCTTTAAAAATTATCTATTGTACAATGACATCTGTTAGTTTAAACATGATACAATTGAACATTAACTCTTGTATTTAATTAAAATATAAATCTAAATAAAAAATATAAGTATACTTATTTGACAAGAATATGACAGAGACCATTTTCTATATGAATTTTACACTATATCAAACACTTTTTTAAAGTTATATCACTGCTGTCATTGTAAATTTTTTTTATAAAAGTAATCTTGTATGCTATTTTTGTACTTCAATAACGTGTTGATAGTTCTAGATTTGAAATTCCAACAAGTTCTATACTATTCATTATTTTACAAAAATGTAAAAACTGATATTTTTAGGCAAAAAGAAACGAGGATAAAAATACTTCAACAACACTGAAAAATACAGTCATTTGATATTCATGTACTAGGACTCATTTAAAAGCCATAGGCCATCCTTACAAACACAGACTTGATGGGGAAACCATGGAGTTTATTTATCACTTGCTGGTTTTTACTGTGGTACCTATGAATTATTCAAGTGGTACACAGGGTTCCCTCAACACCCATTGTAAATTTTATCACCAATCACACAGCCATGCTATTAACTATTTAAATTGCATTACATTTCCACCAATTTCAGAGAATTTCTTTTAATCCATTTCCAACATTCTCTTGTGACTTTCTTATTATTTGGATTTAATAATTGTTCATGTGTTATTTAGCTGGCTACTAAATTTATGCATGTGAAAATTACACATTTCAATAATGCTTTTTACTTTCAATTATGTGTTGAATTTTCTCTTCACTTTTACAAGAATATCTCTATAGTAGTGTACAAAATGAGCACTGTTTTTACTCTCGCCTGGGTTAACCCCAGACCATCCATTGTTGAGTGTCATCACTGCATGACTAGCTGATTCTCCCATTTACACAACATAATCCAAGTACTGCTTGGACACTTCAAACAGCACCCATGATAGAACTCTTGACTTAAAGTGACAAACTTTTTCCAATTGTATTATTGTTGTGATGCATCTTAAAATACTTTTAAATCCACTCTGAGAAAATTACTACCATATAATAATTACATATTGTTTTGTTTTATTGTGATGGCTACACCAAAAAAACAACAACAAACATTTATGGATAAACTGCCTTGCTCTCATTTAAATATACTAAAATAAGCTATCAGTATATTTGTTTTAAAATTTTAATGTTAGCGAAGATAATAACAAGTGAAAATTGACTTATTTCAGTATAAGAACATATCACAATGACAAATTAATTTCAAAAGACCCTATAATAATGTTATACTTATATTTCACTTTTTCTTAAATAAATGATTAACTACTAGCAGATTACCCGGCATTGCACCAGATTTTTCTTAGTCTAATCTTCTTTTACTCTGGAAAAAATAAAATTATCTATACTGTAATATTAAAATTCTTTTACTTTAGATTTTAAAAACAGGTACAACATGCTAATTTGAAATTCACAATACTACAAATTTAATATAAAACTGAGTACTCAACACCATCTTGTAGGAACTGCGCAGGTTAAATTTTCACTTCTGAGGCATAAGTCGACTACAACATTTCATTAAAATTTTTGTAAAATCTAAACTATTCGTCGACATTCTATGATTTAAAGACTCTTTTCTTTGTTAAATGCACAAAACAAATAATCCATTAAATTTGATGATGATTGGTTTTTTCTTTCTTGAATTGAAATATTTTAATATTTCCATTTTTAATACAGTTTTTCGATAACTTAGGTTAATTTTTGAAGAAAGACATATACTGTTGCAGGTTTTTTGGTAGAATTCTTTGAGGCAAACAACATTGCCATACATAGTTGTCACCTATCTCTAACTGTTTAGGTAGCATAAGCAAATATAACTTGTTCTTCCCGACTTTATCAACATTTATAGTCAAAAACCAATTCTATCTTTCTTTTCACTCATTTTAAAATAAAAGTTAGCATATGTTCATCCTGGAAATCTAAAGTATCTCCTTGCCAAACTATTATCACTATCAGTTCAGTGGTTTAGTTGTGATCAGGTAGCAAACAGACAGACACATTTATGTAGATGATGTTGGTGATGTTTTGTTGGCATAGTTCAAAATTAAATTAATTTTCTTAGTCTCACCAACCATATACTTATAATTAACTTTAATTTAATTTTTGATTGCATAGCAGTAATCTTCCTCCAGACAAGGAAAAGTGGCAAGTTGTCCGAAGGAAGATTACTGAAGATGGCACGACTAAGAAAATTAATTCCACAGATGGAATATATTAGTATGGATAACTGATGCACTAAGAAAAATGTTACATCTCAACCAACTTAGTGTTTTGAGATTGAAGCATAAGAGTATATTCCTTTCATCCATCTATCATATGCTAGTGACCAAAGGGTAGTTAAATGCCAAAACTCTCTTTATCCATCTTTCAAAATCATTCATAGGAAAAGAACTTTAATGTAAAAAGTACATGAAGAAAGTAAATGTATTTAACTCTAAACCCACTTTTGTGAAATCTGACAGTATTATTCTAATTGCCTGAATTTTTAATTACATTTTGTAACCAATATTTACAAAATCCAAAAGATATCTTACCATTCAGCAGTAACTCCATCTTCCAAAACTTTTCCAGCAGTAGACCAACTAAATCGGACTAAATGCGGAAATCCAAAGACTTTCTCCATGTTATCTCTTAGAAACTTCTTGGTGACTGGATCTAAAATGATAATAATTGTTAAATATCTTTTAAAAGAATACGGGGAAAATCACTAATTTAATTCATGTCCAATTATGTTTTGGACACAGAACATATTTGGACCACTTCCACATCAAATCAACAGTTTTAATCAATTGTTACACAACTACATCAGATTATGATCAAATTCAGTAAGGAGGTAGCCATAGGTAGACTAGAAAAATATTCTTGTAATATTTCTACCCATTAGGAATATAAAACAATGAAAAAATTCCACCTGTGCTCACAATTTTGTTGCATTTGCTCAAGAGATGCGACATGACTCATACAGGACTTCAGGATTTCTATCCAAATCAGAACAGTGATACATGTTGCCTTACAGAATACATTGTGTTGCATCCAAGGAGTGTTGCGATATGATTGCGGATATGCACGAATGACATCTTTGTATAGCAGACCCTATACAAATTACATTAAGGATCTGCATTTGACATGAAAAATACAGGAAGGTTGTGCACTTGTTGCAGCAGGGAAGTTGCAAGGCTAATCTACCTCTGGCATAAGTGTAAAGTATACATTTAGAGATGAGTTTTAGTGCTTTGCTTGTTTTTGATAAAATAAGAAAATGTGATTGAACAATCATTTAGGTGCATAAATACGCATCACAAGTCCTCATCTTTCTCATGAAAAACATTCTCTTGCAACAACTAAAGGAAAAGAGTGTACGATTGGGGACACATACCCTAACAATTAGGGTGGTTAATGGTGGAACCAAATTTTATGCACATGTACTGCTTACCCCTTATCACACCAAATGGAATGCTTTTTGTCAAAAACTAATCAGTTTCACCT
Organism: Laupala kohalensis; assembly: GCA_002313205.1. Taxonomy (NCBI): domain Eukaryota; kingdom Metazoa; phylum Arthropoda; class Insecta; order Orthoptera; family Trigonidiidae; genus Laupala; species Laupala kohalensis. The sequence continues at coordinate 45,147 of NNCF01130450.1, forward strand.
TGATCAACATATTTCACAAAATGGTGAATTGCTTAAAGGGGAACATCTCAAACATTCAACTTTCAAAGGGAGTGGGGAAAATAAGGTGGGGATTGGTCTTAGATGTGGGCGATTTTTTTATCTCAGCATTGAGAGTGGACATTATTACGAGTACATATGAGAAAGGGGTGGTCCTCCCAATAAGAGTGTCTAGAAAACACATGGGAGCTCACTTACCCCAATTTTCACAATGATGCATTTCAAAACACAGAGGTTATGATGTGAAAGAAGTGAGCCACTAATTTTGCCTTGCAGTGTATATAGAGCAGATATACACAATGTATATTATAAACAGATAACATATACTCAGGTAAACTAACATAGAAACATATCGCAGATTTATGGTTTACAATAAATAAGGAAACGATAGGATTTAGGAAGGAGCTCAAGATAGAAGTGAAGTACAGATATCACAGAATAATATTTGATCAGACAATTATTTTCTAGGAATACGTGCCAAAAATGTAAAGTATTTATTCCTAACAGAGATAGTTTGGCTTGTAAACAAATTTAACCAGGTACCAGTAGTTCAAATGCCACAGCTTGGATGAGTGAATCATTCTCCAAAATAGCAAATCTTCAAAAATTAATTATCTTATTTGTGCTTTGACAGAAATATGACATCAATGTGGACAGTTTTTCCTTTGGGGATAAATATATTTAGTACAGCTGAAAAGGTTAAAGATGTTATGCTGTGGAGCAATTCTTGTATAAAACAGTTTCCAAGCTGCCCAAAATTATGTAGAAAAAAGATAAATTAGTACCAAAAGCCAACTCAATCTCCATGTCATTAATGCAACACAGAAATGAGCTCACAAAAACTGTTTTAATCTTAATATTTGGGTAATTCGATCTTTTAATACATTTATATATGTAGAGGGATCCTTAATTCAAAATAAATATACAAAGGTAGGTTGTTTTATAACACATTTCCCACTTACAAGAGTTCCCTGTTATAGGAAACAAATTTCAGTTTTCACTGGTGTCTCTTATAAAGGGGTTTCAATGTTTTGGGAAAATAAAGTTTAACTCTTCCAACAAACAATCTTATTTGCATTTTTGTTCAATTCCTTTTTGGAGATTTTCCCCGTGTATCTATTGTTTTTACATTACACTCAAAATTTTTCTTCTTGCTCGTTAGGTTACTTGTGTGGTTCACATTTTTCAAATGATTATTTAATATTACATTCCTGTCATATTTTACATCCATACTCATTTATTAAATTGAAATAAAATCTTAAAGGTTGTTATGTGTAACTTGTCCAACATAATTTGCATGACAGGAGTGAGTCTTTTAATTTATACTATTTGTTAAGGATGATTGCAGGACAAAATTACACTCAGCTCAATCATCAGAAATCTTCAGATGAAATGTGCCAGACCTACTCTTCTATTGTTCGCTCTTATTAGGTCCTACAATTTGTTAATTTAGTGAAATTTAATTAGTTTAATTTAATTAGAGTATATCTCCTATTTGCTTCTATTTCATTTCTCATAGTCTGCTTCTGTAGAATGTACAGTATCTACAGACTGGAAGCTGTAAACAGAGGTTGAACTGATACGTTGTAAGGTTAGCTTCTAAACGGGATATGAGAGTGCACAAGATGAATGAGTAGGTGCTAGGGTTTACATTCTCAAAAGTATATAAACAGGGAACTTATAATTTATAAACTTGTTTGTCCGGGACAAACCGCGTCTTAGTAGATGTAACTACCAACGTTTCGGCCATCGTGCTGTGGCCTTCTTCAGGGTAATGTCAGAGTCGGAAGATAAAGAAAACTGCGAGTTTTCTAAAACCGCCTTACTCCCATATGTGGAAGAAGTAACTGACAAGGTTGGTAAAATTCTCAAGAGACATGACATAAGACCTGTTTACAGCGCCCCTGAAAAGTTAGGCACATCTCTTGTTAAAGCTAAAAACAAGCTACCACACACCCCTGGCATCGGTCGGCATTTACTCCATACCCTGCAAATGCGGTCGCGAATACATAGGGGAAACCGGACGAACTGTGGAAGAGAGAATGAGAGAACACATTAGACATTTCAAATATGGAAGGACAACCAAGTCAGCCATAGCCATCCATGCGATAGAGGCGGGACATGACTTCAACTTTGATGAAACTTGGATAATTATTAAGGAGGATCGTTGGTGGCCCAGACGGATCAAAGAAGCCATAGAGATTGCCAGAACACCTAACAATCTTAATGTTGACAATGTCTTGATCTTAAGCAGCGCCTAGAGTTGGGCACTAACTCCATCCGAGCGCTCCGCTTCACCCGGTCTCCAAGCACAGAGTGACCCCACATCCGCTCCGCGCTGATTGGCCGCCGCGGTCGGCCAATCATGGCGTAACCAATCATGACGCAGCCGCCCAACCCCAATCCAATCTATATAACCGACGCGTAACACGTTCGACCTCGCAGAGCACGACAGCGACTTAGGTCTGTACGACTGACATTACCCTGAAGAAGGCCACAGCACGATGGCCGAAACGTTGGTAGTTACATCTACTAAGACGCGGTTTGTCCCGAACAAACAAGTTTATATTGACTCCGACCGCGGAAGCCTACGTTTATATATAACATAATTTATTTTCATTCTAAAAGTAATTTTAGTTTTAAATTTAACAATTTATGATTAATGCCCAGATTTTTCTGAGTAATTTGTTTTTAATGAACCACAAGCTGGTGACCACTGCTCTGTAACATAAATTTCTATCATTTTATTAAATGTTTTTCTTTATCTAAATGGTATATATACATGGTAGTTGATTTAAATATATTAGGCACAACACCAATAATTTTCATTTTAATCATGATTCTATTTTTAAAATTCATGAAATTAAGTGAATAATTCAAATCATTACATCAATAATCAATATTTGTACTTATTTGAAACAATTTAACATTCACTTAGATTTCCAGGAACTAGATTGGCTTTACTTTAGAATGAAAAATCAAACTGGTTTTTATTCTGTACAATTGGACCTAAATAAATTTTGGGAGTATACTAAAATGTATAATTTCAGATCACTTTAAACTGGTTTATCATGCAGTTAATAAATAAATATGTTTTTTACATTACTTTACATGGGATACACACACACACAACAATAAAATACACGTCTGCCAAAACACAATAACCACCACATATCACAAGAAAGAAGTGTTGCACACATTTAATGAGCTCTTTTGACAAGTTCTATTTCATTCTATCATAAATCATTTTCATCTATATCTTACCAAAGTAAGTTTTCTAACCTGTTTTATTCATGATATTTTTTATTAAATGCAGTATTTCAATTAAAAAGCATTATAACAACATAATTAATCCATTAGATTGTCATATTTACCATTCGGATATCCACTTCCAATTTCATCTAAAGATACATGAAAGTCTTCAGGAAATACCCAAGATTCCAAAGCTGTGTCACGACTAACTTTGGCAAAAATACTGGCAGCACTCACAATTGGGTATAATGAATCAGCCTTTTTTGTAACAACTACCTTGCTATCAGGAAAGAAAGATTTTAATTTATCCTGAAAACAAAAACAAAAATCTTACAAAATTATAAATTGAGATAATAACAGAACACCACCTCCACTTTTATACTTGTCCTATCATAGGGGAAATTATTACAAAGAATTAAAAAAATTAGATTCAGTAAACAAACTAGTAACCTAAGAAAATAAAATGAATTTTAAACTATCTCATTTGCACTTACTTGATACTTTTCTGGAGGACCCACAGTATCCACATAAATTTCAGATATAGTCATTCCCAATGCAATCACTTTCCTTATGAGGTGCACAGTAGAGTCTTGAGCTATCTGATTTAAGGAATATTTACTTCTGAAAAACAAAATTGAAACGAACATAAATTAGACACTTTTAATTTACTTCTCATACAACCATAGCCTTATCACATGCTGGCTAGGGGTTTCCAGAAACATGGAGGAAAGGGTGAAATAAAGGAACATGATAAATTAGTGGCAACATGGTAAGAAGCAGAGGAAATGGGAGAAAATCCTTCTCCACACCTGGTTTGCCAATCACTTCGAATTCCATTTGGATGACCTGGGGTTTGATCCACTGTCTGCCAAAGCAGGCGAGTGCACAAAAACTACACCATGTATCCCCTGATTTTTTTAAAAGTAAAACACTGATTTTAAATGAACCTGAGTAAGCAGCACATAATGAATTAAAATACAATATTTCCATTGACAAAGTTATAAATTTAGCACTTTACAGTTGTGTTATAAACTTAATTGGAGTTTCATGTAGGCAAGCCCTAAAGCCCCAATTTAAAAAAATCATCAAATTAAACACAAATTAAGTTAAATGTGACAGCTTTATATATATAGCTTGAGAAAAAGAAGACAACCAGAAATCATAAATAACCATAATGTTTTTAAAATTACAGTGAGTGATTATTACAGTGTTGATGCTAGTAATGATAAAATGCAATATTAATAATAACTTGTCAAGATCAGGAAACACTGATGAAGAACAAAGGAAGAAAAATAAAAATTAATAACAATCATGCAGGAAGTTAAATATACTTCTAGTTCATACACTTTTTCTACAATTCTTTGAACTGCACCCAGGTTAAGCCTCTAGATCAACCAACTAACAATAATTACAGATTTTTCAAAACATGATATATCCTACGTCCCTGCTAATTTTGAACAATGAACCAGCTGTTCTAATATTAATTTAACTGAATAAGATATAACTCTAAGAATCTTTAAACCATAACAAGCAATTTTGATACTATACCTAAGGAGCATATTATTGCTAATAAAGTTAGGTGAAAGGGCTTCAGCAACCCATCCCACATCCTCTGAACACATTTTTTCAAAAATAACTTTTCTCTTCTCATCAGTTAAAGTTTTGGAATCAGCACAACCAAAATCCACAAACACATTTTCTTTTCCAAGAGGGTAATAGCACACTCCGTAAACCATAGGTCCTGAAAATACATGAGATATTATTTTAAAACATACCTGACATTTTTAACACAAATTAGTAATAAGTAACACAGCATAAAAATTGAACAATAATTGTTCTTTTTAGTTATTGTGGATGACTTAGATATTAATAGGATAACAAGAAGGTACTCCAATTGAAGTTGGTATTCACAAAATTAATATATATCATACGATGTTTTCAATTTTATTTGTCTATCATCCAGGATGATATGGGCAAAGAAACTCATGATTTGTCCATTTTAAAAGCCATTCCCTAATTTAAAAACAAACAAACAAAATATAAAAAAAACACGAAGCACAAGAACGTTTCTCAAAAACAAAATTAAAACTGAAATCTTTGGAAGAGAAAATAGAGTAAGGAGTTGTATAGTTACATGTTTCATAATTAAAGTAGTTCCCACTCTCCATTTGTGTTTAAGAAATTTATTAATTAATTCTTTGTACTTAGAAATGCATTGCTTAGTCTGAAAGTTTCTGATTTATTGTAGATTTAGATTTGCGGTGACTGTTCCATGTACTAAGGTTTTGTGAATAATTTTTTTCACCAAAATGTAGCAGAATTTTGTAAATGTATAAATCGTTTAATAATTTGGCTTATCAAGTAAAATAAAGCATCATTGTGGAATGTGAAAAGCGCCATCTACAAGTAAATAAAGCAGAAATGCGGTTGACCTAAACATTACATACCTAAAACTGGGCCTCTCCCTGCTTCATCAATTCCCACAATTACTGGCTCAGGAAACTTAATACCTGACCCGAAGGTTATATTGTCAGAAGTATTTCGCTTCGAAAGACATTTCACTAATCCAACTTCGGATTTCACGATATTCTCAAGATTTTCTTCGAAGTCCATGATGACACCAAAATTAATGCCTTAACCTTAAAGACGAGTCCGCAGTAAACCAAATAAGTAAATTGCGGGAAAACTAAGAAATGTAGCAACTTCCCTCCACGTTCTTAAATAAATTCTTACGAATTAATTGTTAAAAACTAATTACAAACAAAGACTTTTCAATCCTATCATCTGTCTTTCTCCAATAGAACAGATGTGCAAGTGCATGTTTCCGTTTCCCGCCTTAATAAGCAGACACTTGCCAACCTTAGAATACAAATGTATTTACAAAATATATATTGTGCCGATGCTGAAGTTAGCCGGAATGCAGGGGTGCCCACAAGCAGGAGCGGATACAGACGAATATTTTAAGGGGGTCATAACAAAATAATATACTCTTGGGCATAGTATGTTTAAAAAATCATCCCAACTTCAGAAAAAAATTGAAAATTCTAAAGCAAATTGAAAGGTTAGGTCATTTAAGTGTTAATTAATGTGAGGTTCAGTACAGTCACGCCCTACTTTCGAGATTATTTTAAAATTTTTATGCGACAGGGGAAAGTGATAGATGCAAAACTTTTATTGTGATTAAAAATGAAAAAAATGTATTCAACTTTTTTAGGTACAGAGACATTTAATTGTTCAAGGATAAGAATAACATCAGGGGTGCATCCACGGGAGGTTCTTAAATTTATACGTGAGCCCCCTAAGCTTCACAATCATCTCCCATTCCGGATATATCAGCTCACAATCATCTCCCATTACGGAGACGGCCTTCTCAACCTTCCTCTCAGAGGTCAACAATTCATACGAATATGCTTGTATAACTCCTACGCACTGAGACGATATCAAAAATGCTTTAAAACATTTCTAGTGCCCTCGGGCGGGATTCCTCTCGAGTAGGACTCTCGTGTACAATCATAGGACCGATTTTCTATTAGAAAAGGTTTTCATAATGTTTGTTTACATGCTGCTCTATTACTAGACGGTTTATCAACTAATCAGGGTTAAATATGAGTACTTCGTTTAATTATTAGTAGATCTTGTGGCATTAGTATGAATGATTGTGTACTCACACGAAAATTCCCATCAAAATTCGTGAGAAAACATCTATGAATAAACGCAATTAAATATACCTAAGCTGCTTTCTGAATGACGTCTCTGGGCGTATTTAAAACTACTTAAAAATAACACAATTTAACTGCCGTTTGAACGGAAACATAAGTTGCATTCTGTAGGCCATACCAAATTTCATCGTCCAGTGACCGATGTCATCAAAACACCTGAACGTGATAGTCTCTACGATAATAATAACCCTAGGCTTTAACTTCAGGGCGCCGTTACTGGGTCATAGACGAATAGGGATATCTGGATGTCAAACAAATACCGGACAATTGGTGAGTTCTCATTTAATTTAATCAACCTCCAGGTTTGTAGGACTGAGTATTTTACTAGAGTCTCTAGTCTAGATAGTGATTATTGTACAGTAATTTTCTAGTTTTATTAAAATATCTTTAAAAAAATTTCCATACAAAAATATTAAATTAGTAGATCTATTAGTTGAAGTACTGATGATAATGAAAGATTTTTTTAAAATTCTGATTTCGATTCCAGTTATTTTGCCTCGATTCCAAATTCGTTTCCGATTCTTGAAAACTCAATGATTTCAGAATAATGGTCAATAGTAAATTGTCAAATGTGGCGAGTGAATAAACTTAGTCTCCGCTTGATTACGAATTGGTAGAAGGAAGCCTAAGGAAAAAACGGGTGAAAATTTATGTCTAGCGTTGCAACAGCAATCAACAATCCATGCATAATATTCATCCAGGAAATGAGTCTTTTAAAATGTATTTGGCTCCTTTCATGCGATTGATAGTCACAATCTTCAATACGATAAGAAAGATGTGATTTACTGAAAAATCGATCATATAATTTTTTCTTATAAGAAGTTATTTTTCTAGAAAGAGCGTTTTTTTACCAAGGGGGTACTTTTCACTCCTCGGTATATTTAAATTGTCTGTTCTACATCGACTGGCCTTTTACAATTGCGTGTTATGGAAATACTTCGTTCACCGTTTGTTTTCCTCAAGCCCCCCCCCCCCTAAATAAATCCTGGGTGCGTCCTTGAACATAATTACTGGTAAAAGATGGCGCTGAAGCTGTGGTTTTTGAAACATTAAGTACAAGTGCTGTATACGACTGGGACTGTGAGAACACGGATAATATTTCGTCTTTATACACATTGTCGACTTACGATGGCACGCGTTAGTGTAGCAGATTTTACACTACCATCCTCATTATTACATTCGCGTTCTATCCAGTGGTTGTTCATTCTTCCGCCACGGGCTGGTGACATTCAACAATGTTAATAGATAATACTGATCAAATAGTGATGGAGTGCTCTCAAATTAATATAATTTAAATGGAAGATTTTTTTATTTATCTCTACTCATCATGGCAGCAGTCTGCTTATGAGAACCCTCGTTTGATAACAAATGCAGCAGCATAATATCACAAAGCGTTGCCGAGGATCGATCCACTAAAACACAACAGCCATTCATAACTCATGGACCTCCGAAGTCATTCTCTTCCAAAGAGCATATTATCTGTCATTCACATCGACACCCACTTTCACAACCGAGGCACGTTGTGCGTTGCTAAATCGTTCCTACAAATATACAGTAGTACTAATTAAATAACGTTCAAATGCGTCAACGTCTTTGAAAATCATAAACACTCTTCCGCGACTAGAAACTCATTCTCTGTGAGATTTTAGGGGAGGTCATGACCGCCTTGCCCCCCCCCCCTTGTATCCGCACCTGCCCACAAGGGGGGTCGTGATGCAAACTGCGTCATTGAAACAATTTTTTTGGTGAGGAGTTCGAAAAATGGAGTTTTTTTAAGTTTAGAACATTTAATAGTTAAATAATAAATACACTTTTAAAAATACCATATATTAAAATAAAAATCATAGCAATATCGCATTAATTTTTAAACTTTACGGACATTTTAACATGATAAATAATTCCAATTCATTTTCGAAACTGATGAATAAATAGTAAGTAATGCTGAGCAGAGATCTAGACCGCTGAATAAGCAGACTCGAGCGTGGGATATGGGTTGGGGGTTCACCTCTTGTGTATCAAAAGACCGGGAGACTCATCGCCTCGCGTAAACGAAGAAGTGACAACAGATATATGCCTCTATCTCGCAATGGTAAGATTACTCAACAGACGATCAACCTAGAAAACAGCGTTGCACTGAAGCTTACATTAACTAAGTGATCAAGGTCGGAGCTCAATTTTGTATCTTGTCTTTTTCCCATGTATCGCCGGTCGGGAGTGCTTTACTCAATTTGTGGGGAATTAACCAATTTTTACTGTGTTGAAAAAAGTTTTTCGTTTCTTGTGAGTGATAAACTCTTAGATATGATAAGTGGAAAGAACTATTTAAAAACCAAAACTATTTAAAATTAATGTGATAATAAAAATATCTGCACAACGGTAGTGGATCTTCTGAGCCGTAGTCTGACAAAGCGTCAAGCGCTGGTCAAGCGTTACTGCGTCCGGTTTCAGGTAAGAAGAGAGGTGAAAGAAAAACTGTCGTTTCTCGAATTGTATGTAATATGCTTCCCATTTATTTTTTATCATGTCGTCGTTGGCATAATATAATTCAAAACTGATATTATTCAAAAAAAGTTTTAGAAAACACCAATTTCCCATTTTCCACCTCTAGGGGTGAATTTTTGTAAAATCCTTTCTTAGCGGACATTTTTGACATCCTTTTGTGTCATGCTCTTGCCAACCCCCACCTCTAGGGACGTCGTGCACCTCATGTGGCCTAAAGGGTACATAATGCTATTGAAAATACGATTAATCATCTCAGAATACACAATAACCACGGACTCAACTATAATATCGGTCCTTTTCGTTATTTTTACTTTTCGCTCTTTCCGCCCCCCTCTGCTCTAAGAATACAGTGCCATTATGCTCGTATTTGACATCTTGAGCATAATGGCATTGGGTATTGAAACATCTCGTCAACCCTGAAACTAGGTATCTGACACATTTTTAATATTTCAATATTAGTTTTCAATTATTTTTATCGATAAACCTATTTCCACCCCTCACCCACCCAAACGGTGCTAGTGGTGTGTTTGTTTCATGAGGGCTGAGTTCAGCGAAATCGGGATTTCACTATCAACTCAGCGACGCCATAAATTATGGACTCGTCACTGATATGTCATGTTTCATATTTCTTTCATGGCGTCCTCTTCCCTAGGGGTGCTGGAGTTCACACGGACTGATTGTGGACTTCGAGAATGTCACTACTAATTTCAGCGACCCCGAAGACTACTATTTCAACACTAATATCGCCTACTTTCTATTGTTTTTACATTTCACTCCTACTCACTCCCTACTCAAAAGGACTTCCTTATAGGGGGTGACCGTGTACGTATTTGGCAATGAGGGGATCACTTAACTTCAGCGGATCCAAAATTGATTTATTCAACTCCAATATCGGTCGTTATTTTATTATCTTTACCTGTTCTTCATTCCCACCCCTACCTTAGGGATGCTAGGGGTATGTTATTTGCAATGTGAACTGATTGTTAACTTAGAAAATATCTGAGACGTCCTTATCCATCTCAAAGCCAACTAAAACTATGGTTTCCAATCTAATATCGGATTGTCCCATTATTTTTACATGTCATCCCTTTTTCATACCCTCCCTAAGGGTGCAAAATATATTTTATCCACACACTGCTTGTTGTCATTTAGTCAGTCATCTGTGCATCAAGTTTGGTTGAAATTGCTCGAGGTATACAAGAGTTATAGCGGGATACATATAAAAAATATTCCAACACCCATTTCACCCCCTTAGGGATGGATTTTCGTAAAATGGTTTCTTAGCGGATGTCTACTCGCTAAAAGAAACCTACCTGCCAAAGTTTAAGTTTGTGGGTTTTATAGTTTCTGAGGGGGCCAATGGGCTGACATGGTGCAGGTGGGGTGCATGATATCTATAAGTGTACTCCATTAAGTACCTGCAAACCTCCTAGTTAAATAGAGTACTGTCAGTCAAGTCCGTTTCTCATCTCCTCGTGGGGACCCCTGGGCAATACACTCTTAGCTCAAAGGTATTTTAGAAGCTCCCGAGATGCTGGTGGTTGGCGTCGAGTGCCTGTATTTTTCTCTGCCGGATCTCCTCTAAGATTTTTGTTAGATGTATACGGGATATTCCTCGTCAACAAAGGATGTAGCTAACGGGAACGGGCGGAAGTCGCCTTTTAACGGGAACCCGAGACTAAGGGAAGGAAAACGCCGACAGTAAACCCCCAGGAGACTGCTTTCTAGGCAGCAAGGAGAGTGGCGACTCCTGCGTTCTCCAGCTAAGTCTTTCCTTTGCTTCCACTTTCTACAGGCAGTCTTTTTCTGTATTCTTACCTATACGGCCTCTCTTGACCAACTCTTGTTTGTTTCGACCCCAGGAGTATTAGAGTATTCGAGGCTGAAGGGAGTCTTTTCAATGTTCTTCATAACTTTACTCTTTAGGGGAGTAAACCTAACCAAATCCCGCTGGTCGAAAGTGGTAGGGATCTGACCTATCCGTCACCGTAGCATAGGGTTAATCACCCAAATTGAATCAGAGTAATTTAGATAGCCTCGGACAGATGGAACAACTTAGATGACCGCGCAATGGACAGGATTTGAATATTGACATATGGAATATTACATCATTTACCGGAAAGGAAGTAGAAATAGTAGAGGAGATAGAGATGTATAAACTAAAGATACTGGGGTATAGTGAAGTCAAGAATAAGAATCAGGGAGAGATGGAATTGACTAAAGAACACATATTGAGATACAGTGGAGTAGAAAGAAAAGAGCGACAGCTGGAGTGGGAATTATAGTCATCCAAGAAATTAATAAGAGAAAAGTAAACTGGAAACCCGTAAACTCAAGAATTATACAAGTAGATGTTCAATTGGAAGAAAGAGTGGCACTGGTTGAAATATATGCACCACCAGAAGATAAGATTGTATTAGAAAAATAATGTTTCTACTCAGAACTACAGAGAATAATAGAACAAATGATCAAGTAGGTATAATGGGAAATTGGAATGCTCGAATAGGACTAGATATAAGGAAAGGGAGAGGTAGTGTGGGGATATACGGAGCAGAAAGTATTAGAAATGAAAATTGAGATAGGATGTTGGAAAGCTGTATTGACAACCAGCTGCTGAAGGGGAACACTTGGTTCCCTCACAAGAGAATACACCAGATTACCTTCGAAACAAGAAGAAACCAGAAGATCATAAGAAGCATGATAGACTACTTCACATATACAAAGACCTTTAGATACGCTGTAAGAGATATCCGAGTTTACAGAAGTGCAGAACTAAGCACAGAACACAAACTAGCTGTGATGAAAATTCGAGTTAAAACTCCACCACAGGAACGTTTCAATAAATACGAAAAAATTATGAGTGAGGAGCTTAGACAGGAAGATATAAGGAAAAGATATGAACAAGTCATCTCCACCAAATTGGAATAAGAAGAAGAGACTAAGAGGACGACATAGAAGGAAAATGGAGAAACCTAAAAGAAGTAATGATAGTAGGTGCAACAGAAGTATGCGGAAAAGAAAACAATTAATGCAAGATTTAAAAGAACCAGATGGTGGAAAGAGAATGTAAAGGAGTCGGTTAAAAAGAAAAAGGAAGCCTATATGAAGTATGTGAAAAAAAAAATCACGAGAAGATTGGGAAAAGCTTGTGGAGACCAGGAATAGAGCAACAGAAGTTAAAAGAGCTAAGGAAGAGGCATGTGAAGAGTTTAGAGCGGAAGTAGAAAGAAAATATCACTAAAATAAGAAAGTTTTCTGGTAAATAGTTAATGGATTAAGCGGGAAACTTAGGAAAACGGTAAGAAGCATTAAGGACCAGGATAACAACTTAAGAACAGGGCAGAATGAGATATTAGAAATGTGAAGGAAATATTATGAGAACATCTTTAGAATGAAAACCACAGGTGAGCAGGAAAATGTGAGCGACAGTCACGATATTTGTTCACCACTGGGAAAAGAGGATGAGGAGGAAGGCAATTCAAACCAGGGAGGAGCAGAAAAAGAGAACTCAGTAACAGAGAGAGAAGTGGAAGATGCCCTGAAAAGAATCCAAATTGAGAAAGCCTCGGGCTCAAATGGAATAAATCCAGAAATGATCAAGTATATTGGTAAGACAGGAAAGGGATGGATAACAGATTTATGTCAACAAGTGTGGAAAAAGGGAAGAATACCTCGAGAATGGGAAGACAACATAATAGTTCCTATATATAAAAAGGAAGTACTGTGAAAAGTGAGAATTATAGGGCTATCTGTCTTTCATCGTGCATGAGTAACGTCTATTCCAGAATAGTGGAAGGTAAATTCAGGAGGGTAGCAGCAGAGGATTTAAAAGAGGAACAGGAGGTCTTTAGACCTTTTAGACAAACACAGGATCACACACACACACACACATATATATGGGGTAGGGTTTACCAGCTTATTAGCGATGAACAAGAGTTTAAATGAATCTGGTCTTGAAAGTTGGGCGCCAAATTACCCCGAAAAATTAGGGCAATTAATTTAAAGAAATTTCTAAGGAAGTTAGGACCTTTATAATAAATAAAAACATGAGATCTCAGGGTATTCCAGTTTTAATTAAGGATTCGAGTTATTTAATGAGATGATAAGACACACACAGGGTTCCTTATGGAAGACGCAATTTACAAATAAAAGAACTAAATTGTTTATTCACCAATATTACAAAGCACTTAAAAATATTATGCATTCTTCTTCGCTAAGGCGCACGTACACTCCCCCAAAATAACAAAACACAGCAATATTGGCGATCACTGATACCATACTTGATCTCACCACTGGTTAAAAATGCTGAAGGCACATCATGGTTAATATAGGAGGTCACAACGAATGCAGTTACGTTCTGAAAAGCAGTTTTGTCTTCGGGAATTAGTTCAAATATAGAGCTGAGTAGAGATGTTTTTAGACAATAAAGTAGACAAAGAATTTGCTGAACCAACTCTCGATAGTGATATCTTATCTCCTCTTGTAGTTCAGGTCGATAGGAGTCCAGCAACGCACCAATTTCGGCGCCGTTCCAGTGAGCCTCTACAATTTCTTGCTGGCTTATAATCCGAATCAATATTTTTCAGATTGATTATTATTGGAAGTGATTTAATTAGAATCTTCACCTTTTTCCAAAATATTGCGCTTTCGAACTGTGAGATTAACACTTTTGTTCATTAACAAATTAACATAATTTCACAACACGAATATAGTAAAAAAACCGTATCTCGCAATTTGACGGAAGTTTACCACCGATAAGTTGATGATTCACTTTCTCCACTATAAATATTCTTCATTTGAGCTACCAAAGTCCAATGAGATGGTAGATATCTAAAGCGACCGACACTTGACAAATGACAAACTGCTAATGTATACGAGGAATGTGAACGCACGTGCAATTCATAAGCGTGCAAGAATTGACAGATTTCTGTGCAAGTCATCACATGTACGTCATCGTCCCGCATCTTCGAAATGTTTATAAAAGAAGCTAGATCTTCGCCAGAGTATCCATTATGGTAAAGTTTTAGGAATAATGATAACATTCGATAAAAATAACTCATGACATTTGCAAGCAACTCCTAGATTCCTTCAATCAAGAAATAATGTCAATTACTCTGAATTTAAACTTATATTTGGAGCATTCAAAATTTACCTCGCCATTTATTTTATCCAATTGACTTGAAATTTTTATCCAACCTTTTAAACTTCTTTCCAAAGGTATGGTAAAGATTTCAAGTCGATTAGAATGAAATGATGGACGTGGGAAAAATGTATTTAATATTTTATTAGTTTTCTTCAATGTAACAAATTTGACGCGAATGCGGCACGGGTTAACGTCAACCCAGGGTGATAATATTCCATATATTAGCTTTTAGGATGAAATATAAAAAGATTAGTGGGTATGCGTTCAAAAATAAAGAAGTCGAAAAATAAGGGGCACCCTACTGCCCATATACCATCTTGACCACTAGTATATTCTTCACCATTTCGTTGTTGTGGATAAGTGAGGCCCTGGTGTACTAGCTAAGGGACGTGAACGATCTAAAATAAATTTGAGTGGGTAGTACTGAGCAATTCTTTGCAGTTAACGGAAGTGTAGGAGTATTTACTGAGCGAGCGGTTATTGAAATTATTCTTTGTTCTGAGATTATTCTTTGTTTCTGGTGTTTTTCAAATTGTCACAAGATTACTTCATTTGTCTGTAACCTTTGTCAGAAGATGAAATTGTGGCCTTTGAATGAAGAATGAAGACTTAGTTTACAGCAATAATAGAAGTGATGTACATACTCAATATTTGGTCAATAAACATGCTGTGACTATTTATATTGAATGTCGTACGTGTTACTCTCGTAGAAGTAGTATTGCTGTAGCTATAAGACAAGTAGATATAGAAGACGGTACTTAATTAATGAAGAGATAATTAATTAATATCTGATCCACGTCGTTTCCCAGAGGAATATAGAGATATTCTGCAATCGAAGAAGCTAAAGTAAATGATTTTTTCTGTGGACTTTGGAAATGATTTATCTTAAAGTATTTTAATGTAAATTAACAAAAATGAACATTTCTTTGATCCAAACAGAATGAGCATTATGCCTTCAGGGGATGCCATGATAAAAAATATGGTGTTCTACCTCGTAGGTTGCGTGGGAAGGAGTTCGATTATTGAATATTCAATGGGGACTTTTTATATTTTATTTGAAATGACCTCAAGATGTATTTTACCAAATTTCATATCTGTGCGAATTTTCGTCAAACCTTACGTTTTTTTTCCATTTTTCCTGGGTTATTAAGATGTTATCAAGATCTTCCACGCTCCCATACATTCATGTTTCAGATGCTTGTTGCTTCTGTTAAAGCCTGGAGAGGGCCAAAAAGCATTCTGAAACACGATTTATTTGTAATTTTCATTCTTTGTTAACCTCTCTTCTTCAATTTTTATTTCTTTGTAAAGTTTAATTTGAAGCAGTTATTAAGAACAGGAAGCTTTTTGTTCTTTTAATTCCCTTCATAATTTAGTTAGCATTTGGTAATGGAAGTAAAAAATTTTAATTGCTTTAGTAGGCGTGGAGTCGCATAGGTCCGGGAAGGTGTTCTGTGACAGCAACTCACACCGGAGTTCACAGTTTATTAAGAATAGGTGGTGCGGATAAGATCCTACGCTGTACCTTATACATTCTCAAATGCAAAGGGGTCAAATAATGTTGCTCATCACAAAGACTCCATGGTTTCAAATAACAGAAGGAAGAAGGACGTGCATTGTCATGATGAAATAGGGTTCCGGCGTGGGCATTCACAAACGTTTGCGTCTGTGGCTGTAGGCCTTCCTACGTTACTATGCAACTGTCAGTGTACATGAGGAATAGCAATGATATGGCACCATAAAATATCGCACTCCACATCATTAAACCGGGCTGTCGGGACATGTGATGAGAACCACCCCCCTTGGGTCGTGGCGCCTCCAGGTACGGACTTGGTGGTACACATCACCTAGGCAGAATCTCCAGTGATAAGTTCCTCACCTGTATTATATCCTGATTAAATTTACTTTTATTAAGTTTTCTACGTTTTCCTATTGCTCACGTTTCGTTCTATAGAATATAAAACATTTCTTTAATTAGCCTTATAACGTTTTTAAATCTAAAATTTAGTATTTTCTAACTTGAACTTATGCTTTTGTTTTTCGTACTTGGATAATGTACAGAAAGACTTATTATACATCTTTACTTATCTCGTTTTTGTAACATTAGAACTAAAAAAATTTAATAGATTTTTCGACATAATCTCGTCATACAATTATCATAACTTTTCATTTTGGATGTGATTGCTTATTGCATTTTGTATGAATACACAATATTATTCTTTATAATGAATCCAATCTTTCTCTCTTTTCTTATTGAATACACATGGATTCCTGATAGTAACTGTGGAAAATCCCAACTGGAAACCTTTCCTTATTCAGAGGAGCGAGCAATGAAACCCACGATTCAACGGAAGGGAACGAAGACGTAACTGCCATTCAAAGCGGGGCTATAGCTGAATTGAGACTAAAAGCAGACTGGAAAATCGGCAGGATGGGGTTAGGGTTGGGAGTGGTGGTCTCTGTTACTGCTCCGTCCCCATCCTTCAATCTGTTGGAATCTCTAACTAGTTTCAGCATGATGTCAGTTGCTACCTCAAGGAATGAGGTCTGCTGAGTAATCTTACTTATTTTACATTTTGATTTGCATATTAGGTAGAGTGAACGGACTCCACCACCATTGTTTTGGAGTGGAACATTTTTCACACTAATTTGAGATCGACCCCACCCCTTACTCTCTGCAGGGTAGTACTAATTTAATTAGTACAGTTTATCTCGTCATATGTGGCTACTACACAATGTATTCAATCATCTTTATTTCCTCTTCACTCGTGACAAAAGTCAAAAAACACGAGGTTAATGGCGTGACCTTTTTCAAGTGATTCGTTTGTCGTCCGCCATGCGTCTGCGCTCCAGCGGTGCACTCTCTTTAGCGGAGATGGCGTTCATCTCCTTGAGGAAATTGTGCACCTTGCGTTGCGTCTCTCGCGTCGCTACGTCGATGCGCAGGCGTGTGAGCGTGGTGGCGCTGAGTGGGCGTTGAATGCGTTCTCCCAACGTTTCGAGAGCAGTCTCTTCAGCGCCACCACCACCGCCAGCGGCGACGCTTCCCGTGACAGCAGCACTGCCCGCCGCCGCTGCGCCTCCCGCTCCCACCACGGGCACTGTGGGAGACGGGCCTCGGATTCGAATGCGACGGGCACTCTTCCTGGGAGGGAAGAAATCGTAGCTCTGTATAACCATTGTGTCAGAAAAGATGAACAAGAACTAACGTACCTAAATGTATGCGCCACCAATGTTAATGATCATTGTTACCAATATCATATTACACCACGAACATGAATGATCAACTCAGTAATATCAAGATGGATTTAAAAACTATTTGTGCAAAAATGCAATGAATTTAAAGTGCAATGCAATAGTAGTATTAGATATTAGAATTAGATTATACTACTAGAAGGCATCTCGTACCGATATAAATCGTCACCCTTTGCTTTTGTTAATGCTGGTTGCTAAATTTATGCGAGAACTCTTAATCTGTTAACTACATATCTATCACTGCAATAAGACAATAAGTCCTGTCACGCCAAAATAGTGTTTTTTTTACCTAATCAGATCTCGAGACGTCTTTGCCGTTCTTTTCTCTTATATGGGACTCTAGTCTGGTGGAGGGTAGTCACAAACTTGTTTGGAAGTAAAGACGTGAACATAACACTTCTACTTGGGGATCGGAACTCAGACTAATAGGGTGGATTGAGAGTCATTCTAACAGTCATCCAGATAATGAACAGTGCAGGACTCTTTTTTCAAATGAACTGTATCTCTGTTAACCCAAGGCGAGCGAAACCCATTTAATAGGGTCCATAAACCCTTTGCAATGGGTCCACACACCCTTTCAAATGAGTGATCATCCTTTTATATTGGTCCACGCACCCTTTAATAGGGGTTCGCACCAATTGAAATGAGTCCATAAATCCTTTATATTGTAATATTTGAGTTTAAATCTTAATAATACTTCGTGATAATGCAATGTCAGTATGAAATTGTGTTATCTATTATTTCAAATTTCATTTCTTCCTAGTCCTAGTGTTTGATTGCCATATAATTTTGCCTTGTAGCTTCAATAATATTGAAATTTACTTATGTTATTAAATATTATACAAAATAACATTTCAGTGATGAAACTAATTAGTAGGATTAACCCTACTCTGGAACTACGACAAAACTCACCGCATGGATACCGATTTCCCACTCTTTCCTCCAACGGCTGTTCCCGTGGAAGATTTGGTCTTAAGCCCCATCTTAGCACTAGTCTTGGATACTTGAACTCCTCCTTTGGCCCCTCCCTTGCCACCGCCTTTCACGCTGAGGGCTTTCCGACCTGGCAACACCTTGGTAGTGGAAGGTTTCATCGCCTGAGAGAGAGCCAGAGCGTTGGAGGACGTGGAAGGAACGTTGGGCGCTGCGAATACAGCGACCCGCGTGTGATGACTGAAGCGAGGCGACCGTTGGCGGAACGCGTCCAGGGAGTGCGAGCGATTCTTGCTTGGAGACGTCATCAAACTCCCAGTTGCACCCGCACGCTCTCCAGCTGCTGCGGCGGCGTGAGCCTGAGACATGTCACGTTTTTGTTTTCAGTAGTGCTGTGATTTGAATGGCTTGTGACTTCAATACACATGTTACTCCTCTATGAACTACATTTTGTTTTCTTTCGCGGTCAGGCAGTACAGTAGACCCTATGTCCACTAAATAAAACATATTATTATTGTTGTTGATTTTAGTCGGTAGAAACTGGAAATATTCACCCACTCCATAGATAGGATTGGGATTGGGTTTTATCGATACAGAAAGAAAATTCATCCTGGCCTGTATGACATTATTATTATTATCCCTTCTTTCACGGCTTAAATGATGTAGAGGCCAGTTATTTTTCATATTTTCTCCAGAGAGCAACCAGCTCTCTGAGGGAGAAACATATTGTGGAGTAATTTTACAATTCCTTAGAATGTATGCAGTTCCGAGGAGAGCTATTTCCTGAATATCCCTTTCAAGTAGTGTACCGTGAATCATCGCCAAAGTTCTTGGACATTTCGCGAGGTATCATTCCCAGAGAATGATCATTCCCAATGATTATGAAAATGATCTCTGTCTTCATTTTCTACACACGGCTAACCTTAATAGCAAAAGCGTTGTATTTAATGCGTTTCTCAGCTTCTTTGTCGACTATTTTTTTCACAAGGTACTGATATTTCTATTAACAGGAATGACCTTTTCTATGTATCCCTTAAAACTATGTCTGGACTGTTTGACAAGATTGTTCTAGCCGTATGTATCTGCTGGTGGGGAAAGTAAGGTTGCATTGCCTATAGTCATCACTGGATTTGGAGCATGTTCATACCATTTTGCAGGGTTACTTGGATCTTGCAATACCCAGCATATCTACCATTGAACGTAGCTACAGATGTCATTGTGCTTCTTTAGACTTTCGCCAAAGTTGGACACACACAGACGATGTGGTCAATCGTTTCAGAGTGCTGTTGACATAAGCGGCATCTATCATCATCTGTGGTTTTAAGAACGAATTTATCGTAGTGCCTTGTTCTCAATGCTTGGTCCTAAGTTGCAGTAATGACGGCTTCTGTCTCTGGTTTCAGTCTCCCCCTCTTAAGCCATAAATGTGAATCAGCATGGGCTTCGAAAGTGTTCATCCTTTTGAAAAATTGTCCATGCAATTTCTTGTTTGCCCCAGTTTCCTTGAGTTTCTTTTGTACAATTATTTTAGCATAGATAGCTATGAAAGCACTATCTATTTTATCCTTAGGTTTTGGCATTTATTATTATTATTATTTCACACTTGTAGTCCGATTCACGTATGCGGATTATACCAAGCATCCTCACCACAATCGTTATTTAAAAACCTTCTGACTATTCTACACGTGAGAAGAATGGCTGCTTTTTGTAAAGTTATGTAAATGGTTTTTTGGGAGTTGAAGCCGATTGATGCCCATAATCAGACTATGAAGGATGACTCCAGTGGTGGACGAATAAGGGACTGTAGAAACACTTCATGTTCCATATGTGAAGAATTTGTTTTCGAATCGTGATATTTTTGAATTTTCTCGTATTTCAATTTTTCAATTTCAATAGGGCTTTATTTACAAAAAATATTATTTATGTACAAATGTGTGGCGAGGTGTTTTGCCTGTACGCCTTTAAAATTCCCGTTAAGTAGAGCCGTAGGCTGTGCATACAATGCCCTGGTATTCACTCTCATTGAATGGATCTCCTAGTCTATCTACGAACCCATCTATGAATAGTATGAAGAGAAGTGGGGAAAGCACGCAACCTTGCTTTAAACCTCTTTCCACAGAGAATGTATCTGTTACAGAATCTAATTTTAATCTCATGCATGCCGAGTCTGATTTATACATCCCTTGAAGCATTTTTAGGAATTGTGTGGAGATTCCTTTAATTTCTAGAATATACCAACTTATTTTCATATTAACGGTAGCGAATGCTTTTTCAAAATACACAAAAGCACAAAATAACTTACCTCTTTTCACGGAAGTTGCCTTTTCCGCCATTGTGGTAATTATAAAAATGTTGTCTACTGTACTATAGTTATTTCTGAATCCTGCTTACAATGCTGTCAATTTTCCTTCCTTTTCTATCCATTTATTTAACCGTACATGAAGAATTTTGCAAAATATCTTAGCTATTGCATTAATTAAAGAAATACTTCTATAGTTATTAGGATCGTTGTCACCTTTGTTTTTTATAAATTGGACAAATTGTTGATGAATTCCAAATTTCAGGAAACGTGGAAGTGTCGTATAAAGAATTGAGCAAATCCACGAGAATCGGAGCAATACTAGAATTTATATCCTTTAAAAATTCCACTGGAATACCATCAGAACCTGTTGCTTTACCAGACTTCAAATTCCGTACCACATCAATATTTACTTTTACTTCATCAATATTTATTTCACGGTATAAATCTGTAACTATTATTTGGTGTTTGATTACGTACGCTGATTCTCCAACGTTTCGCCTCTATACTGTTCGTGCAACTACATTTACATCGTAATTTATTTATAGTATCCCAAATTTTTGCAACATTTTTACTGTGAATAACGTTTGCAATTCTTTCCGCTTCCGAATTCTGCATTTGTTGCTTAGCTGTGTTAATTATTCTTTTATAGTTTTTTCTCAAATGTACGTATTTTTTTCGTAAGCTTTCTCCTCCTCACCAAATGTAGAATTTTAATGCATTTTCAGCATCTTTTTTCGCCTGTCTACAATCTATGTTGCACCATACCGTTTCCGCTAAAGAGAGTGTCGTGTTTTTTTTTCTTCTGTGGGTGCACTCGCATGTGCGAACCCGCTTTCTGTAGAGTGTTTCGTAAAGATTCTCGATGTAAATAGTTTGTAGATTGTGGATGTTGGTTACTGCAATATCTATGACATGTGTGATTTTCTTGAATTTGTCTATTAGAATAATAATAATAATCATTATTATTATCATCATAATTATTATTACTGTTATTATTACTTTACTTCTCACTTGATTTTGTTAGCGATAATAATAATGATTAATGCATTATTACTAATATTATTGCAAATAACGCGAGAATGAGTAAATATAAAAGACTTCAAAATGAAAGACGTGATATCGTAATTTGATTGTAATAATCTACTCATTGTTAGACATGAGTCAAAAACATAAATATGTATGAATAAACATTAAAATAGTAAATTCAAAAATGTTTAATTATAAGCACCAATACAATCGATACTATAGAGTTGAAAGTGGTCATTTTATTACCAGCAACCTACTTGTGTAAATTGAATTATTTTCGGAAGTTTCTACAGTTCTAAGAGCTAACATTCTTTCAAGTATATTAATCGAGATTATGTTAAAACCATAGGACATGCCTGCTATGGTGGAAATGACACGATAAATCAGCAATCTTATCAAATTTAGAGTGATCTTATGATGAAGTGTGCCAGCGTATTAGTCATTTACTTATCTTATCTACTTAGTAAATAACGAAATTTATTAAATATTTTTCGAATACAATACTCCTTTCCTCTCTCCTCACATCGTTAAACTTAAATCATTATCCAAAATTATTTGTGGTTATTGCCTTCACCCAACCTTGTATTTACACATGAGCAACTGCCGATGTCGGAAATCTGAAAAATAAATTTTATTCTAAAAGACAACCAAAGACAGTTTCTTTTCATATTCTATACCACAAAAATTTATATTTCTTATTTATGACTACTTAGCGTTCCTTGAGTGTTCATCAGCGCTCTTCAATTACCAAGTATGGGCCTTTACGGCAAAAAAATATTAAAAGCAAATATAGTTTTGAATGTGAGGTTTGTGTTTATCATTTAATTATATATATAATAGAAAACTTGAGAGAAATGACTTGCATCTGCTGCCAGCGCTGCGCTGATGAGAGCACAACATTTGGATAATAAAAGCGTAACATATCATCTATACCCCCACCATCATCATCACCACCAATTAGGTGTATGGGTGAAGCGGAATATAAGTGAAGCAGTCCCAAAGGGTCATTCAGAGGTCAGTGAAGTTATTCTTCACACGTCAGCAGTAGTACACCTGTAGCCCCCAAAGCGGTTCAAATTATTACTTCGGCAGATATCACAAGGTATATATAAACTTGTTTGTCTGAAGAAGGAAAAAAAAACGCATCTCAGTAGGTTATCTTGCTGGGGCCTCTTTCAGGGCGAGTCGTACAGACTACTGTCGTGGAAAAAGTCTTGATACTTGAGTTTGAGTATTAATAAAACGCTAACCCGTTGCTCCACATCAAAATGAGTAACATCAAAACTTTCCATATTTTATTTTGCGTTTATCAATGTGAATTAAAATATTTTACTGTATCCTATTTAAATTTTATTGCAGGTAAAAACAAAAAAGTGCCGGTTTTTTCGCTCTTTCAATCAGAGCGCTGACTTTCAAAATTAATTGCTTTATAACCACTCGGTCGATAACAACCAAATTTTAATATGACCTAAAGACACTTACATTTTAAAGGTTTGTCGATTTGAAACTGATTTGACGTAAAATAAAGTTCTTATCAAATTAACACAATGTTCTCTCGTTTCTGGGCGATCGTAAAAGAACGAAAAACATTTTTTGGAAATTGTACTTGTATTAGAATAAAAAGTTTTTAAAAAATAATTTTGAATTATTCATATAGTTTACACCTCTCTATTCATACTTAACTGTACAAATTGTTGTTATTCTCTTACCGAATTTTTAAAAGGGACAGCATTTTTCGCCACTGCTCAGAGACGGACGGCATTCACTATAAACCCGACCCTGCCTCCGCCATAACGCTTTTTCATCGTTACGAGAGTCAGTTTGCTGACAAATTTCAATAATTCGTTTTTTTTATATTTTTATTCGTTGAACCTACATGTTTAATATTCGTGTAATCATTGTTATGTTTTTATTCGCGTGTATTATTTATTGTAGATTGAAATTATGGGAACTCAAAGTGAAAATCTCCTCCTAGCTATGAATAAAAAAATGGAGATGACACCTTTCAACATAATTTTAATATATTCGCAGGAATAATGTTAATTTATTTGTTAAAATACACGAAATTGTCAATAAAACACACAAAATTAGAAATAAAAGACTTGAAACAATAAAATTATGGAAATTATATTCGTGTTATGAAAATTATATTAAATAATATTTTTGTAACAAGAGACTTATGAACATGATATATGAAATATTTATGAAGGTATGTGTCATCAACTGAGATGTATCAGACTGAAGCGAGCGATTTCCTTTCAAAAATAGTGTTTTGATATCATTTATGAGAGACAACTACGAATGAAAAGAGATACAAATCCACGCAGAAATAGCCGACGTTGAGCCGACTTTCGACGTATTTCAACGTCGAGATCGAGTCGAAGGACGACATCAAATACACGACGCCATATTTCCCGGAATTTGAAGTCGAGACAACATCGTTATGCGACGTCGAGACGACATTAATAAACTACGTTGTTTCAACGTCGAGATCGAGTCGAAAATCAACATTGAGATGATTCCATTATACGACGTTGAGACGTCTCAAAACATATGGAACACTAATACTAAGAACATCAGCTTTTCAAGCCCACTTACTTGCTTGGTAAGCGAAAGAAAATAATGTAGATCTAACACCATAGTAAATACATTTAAAATCCTCTTTAGTCATGTAATTCAACCAAGCTTCTTCATTTTTAAGAGTTTGGACATCAACCTGACAATCATCATACAAAACACTTATTAATTCACGTAAATTAGAAAAGGTAATTTTTTCTTTAAACTCTAAATAACAATGTAAATGATACTTTATAACATCACTATTTGCATTAAAACAGAATTGATTACTATCACTTCTAAACATACACAAAAACCATCAAGAAAGTTATGTAAGTAGTAAACAATACTTTCCCTTACTTCATTCTTTTCACAAACAGATAATTCACCAATATTTATAGTTAAAACCCACTTTTTACAAGAGCTGTTGGCTGTTTTCTTCAAAGTATGCAACCAGCAACGATTGGAACTTGTATTTTCAATCCATAGACCACAAGCTGGCCACAGTGTACTCTGTAAGTCTACGCATGCTGTGATTCCCACGACCCACATTTATTTCCCCAGTCCGTGACCCGGTGACCTGGAGTACTGATAACAGCTTTCGCATGCTTGAGTTTCCACCATTGACGTCACCAGCGATAGTAAGTTGATTGTTTAATAACACAACCATTCAAATATAACTTCCTTTGTTCAATTACGTCAAAATATTATTTTCTACGTCTTTCAACATGTAATGAAGAATCACTGAAACATTTTTCTAAACCTGTATATCTCCTTTCTATACCGTTACTTATATTTCTTCTTCTTCTATATAACCATAAAAATTCAATTAACATTTCCATATCCAATCCATTACGATAGAAAAATGTGAAATAACAATTATAATCAAGGTGTTTCAAAACAATTAAAGGCCACATTTTCTTACTTCCAATAACATTGTGTACTTCATTCCAAATACTAAAGCAATCAATACAACATTGTATAATAATTTTCAGAAATAATAATAATAATAATAATAATAATAATAATAATAATAATAATAACAAGGGGCCCGGGGGTTGCACCTTTCACAGAATGGGGTTACCTCCTCCTGAAACTGGTCCTCCTCACCACCCCCAGGAGCAAGTGAAGCATAATGCACATGCTAGGCGTCATTTAGCCTCTCCTTGCCTAAGACCGTCCGTGCGTGGTGAAGAACCACATCCTGTCTGAAGTAACCCTATCTCTACAGAACACGGCGGCTCTACAGGAGTCAATCTAGAAAAAAATCCCCCTGTCCAAAGTGTGTGCCACCGTGCAGTTGGATAGCATCAACAGATGCGGCGGAAGGTAAGAAGTCTCGAACGAGTGCCCTCCGGATTCCTGATGCCCTCTGGTTGCAAAGAAACCTTACTGTGGTAACGTGGGGCTATGCAACAGTTGACAAAATAACCTTGTTACTCGTGGGACAGCAATGGAATTAGATACGTGGCGTCATAGCCACCCACACAGACACCGCCCCGGCTGCAACGCGTCCGCAAAAGGACACTTTCTCCGGCTGCCCCTAAGTGCCCGCCTGGCCGGGGGTGACGCACAAAACATTTGCAAGACAGAAGGGCGGCGAAGCCGGAGGACACCCGCCCTCCGGCAAGTTCTCGCCTCGCCGCCCGACCGCGCACACGCGCCTTTGTAGCTCGCTTAGCGCAATAGCAATAAACGAGATTATTCTCATGTGGTAGAGTTTTAGTTACATTCCACTCCCAGAGTTAAACCAAATCAAATCTACGGGATGGTGCTGAGAAGGCGGGCTTCAGTCGTAAACTATGCAGTCCCCCTTTCTCAACGAAGAGGAGTCTCTTGTGGACTGTTTCATCGAGGCAACCCACAGAAATCTATAGAGTTTGGAACCAGTAGGGGATACCTCTACTGAACACTAAAAGAAGAAATTTTTGGTCTGTAGAAGAATATAAAGAAATAATGTGGTGCTACTACTACAGAGAGATCGATGGCAACGCTTCCGAGAAAAGTGTCTACGAACTATGGAGACAACGTAATCCGGATTTAAGACCCAATTTGGAACCAATAAAACATGCAAACCAAAGACGATTTATTGTAAACAAGTTTAGTCAATCGCAACTCAAAGAAGTTTCCGAAGAACTCAAATCATGACAACAAATGAATTTTCAGGAACATCTCATTCGAGACAGGAAATTTAAAGAGAACAACCAGTGGACGAAATTATAGGCACAGATAATGTAGATGATGTTTCATATGAAACATTAAAAAAATTAATGCTGCAGGAAATAGAGTGAAATCGGTGACTTTGGACAAAAAAGAACATTAAGAAAACTGACAAACAAAGGAAGTCAGAACCTGTTAGAACAGGAACACAAAACTCTAGGAGAAACATTTTCATCTCACGAGGAAATGGACATGACCACCATTAATCAAGTAATGTGTAATGTGCAAATTACATCAATAAGTGCGTATTTTCCAATAACATCAAAGAACACAATGGCAATAAGAAAAATATTCGGAGAGAACCACCATGGGTGTATAGGATACACGAAGAGATTAGCAAATTACGGAGTAAATTAGCCATTCTGTCAGAAGCCAGAGATAACAGAAAGATCTATGGGAAAATCTATGGAGCAAAATTTTTATTCTCAAAAGAAAATATATACTAGAATCCAATTTTGATGTGAAACGCCAGAAGGAAATTTTGAAAGAAAAATTCAAGCATTCGCGCAAAGAATCAGAAAATACAAAAAAGAATTTTAGACCCATAACATGTTTGTCAACCACGTACAAACTGATTTCATGAATTGTAGCAAATTTAATGTATCAACACTTCACTGAAAACAAAATAATACCCTAGGAACAAAAAGGATGCAGAAAGCGAACATTTGGATGTAAAGAGATTTTACTAATAAACAAAACCATTTTGCGGGAGGTAAAGAGAAAGAAAAGAAATTTGACAGTAGCTTGGGTAGACTATGAAAAGGTCATTGACTTATTGTAGTACCTCATGGTTTATTGTAGAGCTCATAGACGTATATGGGGTACATGAACGTCTAAAACAATTATGCAGAAATTCTACGACCAAATGGTGCACACATTTGGTCTCGAATTCCAATAACGGACATAAAAGTCAACCAATACCCATAAAAAGAGGAATTTTCGAAGGGGACTCATTGTCTCCCCTTTTGTTTTGTATGTGTCTCTTCCCTTCTTCTAGAATTTTGTCATAAAAACATGAGGGATTCCAGGTTCTGAAGAGCATAACACAAGAGCATGACCCATCTTTTTTACATGGATGATCTCAAGATATTTGCCAAAAATGAAGATGAACTACTGGGCATGCTTAAAACAATGAAAGAATACAGCGAAGATTTGGAATTGACAAATGTGCAAAAGCTGTAATAAAGAATGGCAAGCTAGAAAGAACGGAAAGCTTGGAAATTGATCAAGAAATCGTCAAGGAAATAGAACCACATGGAAGCTACAAATAATTAGGAATTGAAGAGAATAATATAATATATGAAAGTATGAACGATAAAATTACTAAAGAATACCTTAGGAGGCTCAGAATAATTTTGTGAACAGAATTAAATAGCAAAAACCAGATTTTGGCATTAGGAAGCTTGGCAGTACCTATACTGGAGTACAGTTTTCGCTTAGTTGGATGGGTGAAGGAAGAAATCAGGGCGTTAGATCGGAGAACAAGGAAGATGTAACAGTTAAAGGAATAATCCACCCTAAATCAAATGTAGACAGAATTTATGTAGATCGCAAAGATGAAGGAAAGGACATAAAGCAAACATATGTATCATATCAGAAGTATGTAGTAGAAAATGAAGATAATCCATTAATTAGGCAAGTGCTACAAATTCAAAGAGAGGCTGGAGGAATAATAAAAAATGGCATAAGAAATATCGATGAATTACAAAATACTCAACTAGAGAAAATCTCTGTGAATACAGAAGAACAAATGTTTAGAGCTGATAAGAAGAAACATTCTCAAGAAAACCTGAAAAAGAACTGGAGTGACAAGAAGCTACATGGACAATATCTAAAGAGAATAAATGAACCCAATGTAGATACGAAAGGAACTCATGGATGACTGAGACGAGAGAACTTGAAACCAGAGACCGAAGTACTGATCATTGCAGCGCAAGACCAAACTCTTAAAGCCAGGCATAATGAGAAACATGTATTGAAAATCACAGCTGATGACAAATGTAGATTTGCCAGACTCACTGAGAAACAATAGTTTCTGATGTCCTCAGCTAGCAAAGCTAATAGAAATGTGCTACAAGCCTCATATAATATAATTTAACAAAGTAAGACTATGGATAATATCCATTAAAGTTGTAATAAAAATGATAAATCAAGAAAGTCGTGTTGGTGTCGTTATCAGACATCGAATAAGCGTTTTTTACGACGTTGTGAAGACGCCGTTCTCAGACCTTGAATCGACGTTACATGCGTACGCGTTGGCAATGTCTTCAGGACGTTGTTTTTTGACGTCGTCCCGACTTTGACGACGTTGTAACGACTTCCTTACGATTTGAAATTTCTACGTGGGAATGCTTCATGCAGGACGCGTTTTCTTAACATCAAAATGGTGGACAATCTCGTTCAACATTGCTTCTTTCAATGGAAGCCTTGAAGGTGAAAATGAGTGGGAGTAAATGGAAGGAATACTTTTAGTGATGCATCCTCAATTGCGGTCTGGATACTCTTGAGACCATAAATTATGGAATATCCTAGCAAAACGGGTATCATGTTTCTTCATAGGGAGTCCTTTAAATATACTTCAATTGGACGTACTTTTAAGGTTTGAACAATGCATAGTGTGTTTCTGACTTAGTTCATTTGAAAGAAATTTTGAGATCTTCTCTTTCAATTTTAGACGTATGTTGTTGTTGTTTTTTGTTTCTTTTTATGCATCATCATTGAAACTCAATCCTAGGCCGCAATTTAAAATGAATTATTTTTACTGAGTTCCGGGTTTATTGCGGAGCAGTAGTCTTCGCCAACCCCAAGGGACATAGTCCCTAGTGAGAAAAATTTGACTTCTTTCCTTCATTTTGAATATTTTCAACATAACCAGTCATAGGCGTAAGCAATTCAAGTTTTTCTCAGTTTTTTCGGATTGTGGCAGGTTTTCTATGGGGGAATGTAATTAATATTTTAGTTTTATGAATCTAGAATTTTTACTGCACATAATACCTACAATTCATTTTGGAATAATAAATGGATAATAGTGTGTATTTCTTGAATAATTTCTTTTATAAGTATCCGCCATTGCCTTTGGGTCCTTGATCGAAATTGATGGGAAGGCCCCTTGCTTGTTTCCGGAGAGTAACTTAGTATACTATCCCCCACATGTTCTTACGCAGTTTACATCAACTTTTTTGACAATAAAGTTTATTTCTCAACTTCTGAGGCGGCACACTTCGGGTGTATTCTGGATAAACTGTTCACCATTTGTACCCATAATTAAATAGTGCGCGTGATTATAAACAGTAAAGCTGAAATCTCATTCAATAAACATTTCTTGCACCTTATTGATTTCCATTACCAAACGACGTATGACATGTCATTTCTGATCATTAGGGAACAGTTTCACAATTTAAAAAAAATCAATACATTCAACAACAAAAAAAGCCATATAAATCGAATTATTATCGAAGTCATATTTTGATTATGTAGTAGTTTAGTAGTAGTAGATTAGTATTGGAGTTAACTAATCAGATTAACATGTAAAAACGTATTTAATAACAATTATTTCTAAGGAAAATACAGTGCATCTAAAGGAGGTGGCGAAAGTTTGATTTGTTCGTTAAAATGGCGCAAATTGTCTCTGCTTTTGATTTCTTTTCTTATTCACGCACACGTACTCTTGTCAATGAGCATTCTCTTATATATGTAAAGTGTCTCACCTGCAGAAGAGACCGCCTGACAGCATCTTCGCCAGGAGCAGTGAGCGTCAAAATAGACGCACGAGAGAGCACTGGAGCTACAAGCTCTGCAAGCGGAGACTTCACTTTCGGTTCCACGCCTTCCATGTTCACCTGGAATCAAAACACAACAAAACGAAACCCAATGTAGGTATTCGAAGTATTATATTGACCAAGGACAAAAATTAAACTAGAAAGAAAGTCAGAAGAAAAAAGTTACGATGAGAGCATCCCAAGGAATTGCAGGTATGCACATCCAGTGCCATGAATGAGCTACAGAAAATAATTACACCATGGTGCCATGGAACCGAATTTTTACAGGTGTGGTATTGTAGTGCCCTCCCAGGTAGTTCACTGAAATTAGCAAAAATAGAGGAAATAATTCGTCAAGTTTTGAAACTTGGTAATTAGGTGTAGAATTTAGTATTGTTTACAATCATTAACTCTCCCCAAAATGTTCGGAGTCACGGACCCCAAAAAGCCACCCCTAATGTGCACGTTCGTGGGTTTTACCGTTTTGACGCCAAACCGTCAGGATTTCGAGAAAGTTATCTATATAAAAAATAATTCTGATTAAATTTCCTACAAAAAAAGGAGATAGCCATTTTTAGTTAAGTCCAGTGGTTCGCGAGACATAAGCTCTTTAGTCAAGGGATAGTTTTGAAAATCTCAATTTCTTCATTTTTTGATAAAGAAATTATGCTTTTGGCACATTAGAATCTCGAAGGACCTATGTATCAACATGTAGCGATATACACAACGAAACAGCTGCTTCAATATGATTTTCTATTGAAAAAACTAGGGTTTCAGAGCGAATAAAATGTGACCAGGTATCATGTATATATTTCGTCAAATATTCCCTGCGCGCGCTTTGTTAGCGTTGCATCTGTGCTTTGAACTCTGCGTGTTTGTTGTCGTGATTCGGCGCTTCAAAGTTTAAGTTAATTTTTTTAAACTGGTGCATGGAAAATTTTATTTGAGAAAAAACTTAAAGAGATAGTTTTAATCCATTTTCATGTTGCGAATACGAAATACCTAATTTTTTACAGTTTATTTTCATGAGATTTTTGAATGCATTTTCGAATATTTTAATCTGATGGCTGACGTATACCTGGCTAATTTTTTCTTATGTACTATTGTTTGAAAGAAGAAAAAAATCATGGGCATTCATTCCATTCCTGAATTCTCGAAGCGATTAGTACATTTGCTGGAAAAACAATTCTAAGAAATTTTTGTGCTTATTAGGTTATTCAAAGTACTGATTCATTATGTGCTATAAATGTACAATTTGTATTACAAATAAGTTTTAGCATTATTGATGTGTATTATCTTTTCTCATTAGGCAGACTTTTGCGTACTTTAGTAGGAAAGAAAGCCTGATTTCTACGTACGGAGATCTGCGAAGTCTCGTCGTGGTTTTTCTTATGGAATTCTTCAAGGAAATCGTATCATATTGTGTAGAGGATTCTACTTTCTCTGCGATTCTGTTTTGTGCAATCGGTTTTGTGAAATTTCATAGCGATTTGTTTCTGCTCTGTATAAAATACTTTTTGTGTATTGATCGTTGGATGTCAGGGACGTACATCTTTTAAAAAGAATAGTAGTTTTTGGGTTATGAAAACTCAAAAGATACAAGACGAGTTGGAGTAATGCGAAAAATTGAAAAAAAGAATCGCAAGCTTAATATATCGAAGCATCCCATTTTAACTAAAGTATGTAATATGTATATTATTAATGATGAACGGTGCTAAAGCAAAAATTTCGAGCTTCTAGAACAAATTGAAATGTGACTTTTACACTCTTCATGGAATATTATTTATATCGTATCAGAGCATAAAACTAAAATGTTTAATTCTTTTATAATTCAGAAATTTTTTCATCTTTTCTCTACCATTTGCTTTTGATGGGTTAATGTAAGTCCAGCGCGCATTGTATTATTCTCTGGAGAAGAACGTTCTACAATTACATAATAATTCGTGTTTGTGTGTACACGATTTAATGCCGCATTTAATAAGACAATAACAAATATATTTCATGTAGGTTTAAAGCAACGGATGCAATAAGCTTTCTTTGTGAGAGACCACTGCTTGAAAATGACGCGTCATAACGGGTTTCATGACTTGACTGCGTCAAGTAAACATCGAGGAGACGGGAAACATGTACACTTTGAAACAGTAAAACTCATCGAGAGGCATATGTTATGCCGAAGAGACCACACAAGAGGAGAAAATAAATATTGTCAGTTCTCTGAAAGAAATGACTGTCAAATGAAAAGACGAAACTGAAATCGCGTGGCGTTCTTTGGAGTCGTTCGATTTTAAAAAATGGTTTATTTTGCTCACAGAAACGTAATGTGGAGATAGAATGGAACAAAATTAAAAAGAAGCGCCGGAAAATATTCGAAGTTCGAACCATAAAATTTAAAGAAAGAATTCTTGAATATGGACGAAAAAAGATCAAATTTGTGGGGTAACGAAGTTGCTTCTTGTAACAAATTATGTCTGAATTCCTTTTGTTTTAAAAGTTACCCGTCTTCCTTAACCCTTTAGATGCATCGAAGGTGAATAATACACAAACACACTTAAGGGGCCTCGGAGGTCCCCTCCTTACAAATCATGTAAATAACATGCGAAACATTTTCAACCACTCGTAAATATTTTAGATGAATCAATTTAATCTATTGTAATAATAATTTTCACAAAAATAAGAACGAAAATTTTTCACTTGTAATTATTACCAACAATTAAATATTTTGAATGTTGTTTACAAACAATACTGTATGATTTCTTGCAAACGGTATTGGTCTTTCTCTCATTGTAATTAGGATGCATCGTTGTGAAAACAATGTAGTATTGGGTGCTGCTACATCTATTGTATTGTGAAAGTCTCATTGGTTGTTGTTGTGGGCAAACACTACAATATTGTTTATAATTTTCTGTTCAGTGGGTATTTCTCGTTTGATCGCGAAGATCCCAGAATTGTAAGGTACAGACAAATTGTTCACTGTCGCATTATATCCATCATTATAAAAAGGTTGCATTAGTTCTTTTACTGTATTTCCTGCCAGATCTTTCGCCACTGGTTCCTCTTATTCAGCGTTGATGATAGAAGGAAGGAATACGTTCTGAAACCGTGTTCCTTCCTTCTATCATCAAAGCGCAGACACCTACGGATGTCTTCAAACCGCAACGTGCATTGCTGCTGCGAAAAACAAGTCAATTCTTTTAGATAAAAATAATTCTCTTATTGAACATCCTATTATTTCGAAAACCCAACGCAAATTACGACACCAGGAAATGCATCAAATTCTGCTTTCGACAATTTGCACCATATATTTTCTTCTTTATCAGCAATAATTTTACCTTCGCGATTGATGGAGTGAATGATTTCTTCCATCGTCAATAAATAAATAGAAGGCTTCTAAAGGTGAAGCGATCGCAATCCCTGTCACTGGCTCTGTGCGTTGGCGAATTTCGGTATGCACCATTGTCTGTGAAGCAGAGGACTAAGTGGGCTCAATTCTTGTCCATTCTTGCCCTTCGGAATATGATTCAATGCGACATCAAGGAAACTATTTTGTATATTTCTTACTGAACTGTTGGGAGAATGCATAGATTCTTCTTCACTACCACACTTGCTTCCACTAGTTTCTTGTACTCACATGTCTGTCTGCAAGAAAATGACTTCTTTCTTGAGGATCAGAAACCCACGACTCATTATATCTGTTATCATCAGTTATACCGTGTAGATCACTTTCAGACAGATTCCATGCTCATCCTAATTCAAATTATGAAACATTTTGCGAGGAACAAAAGACACAAGTGCGAAATCCACCCTTGTGTGAGTAAATATGTCTGTTTTGTTATAATGTTACAAAACTACAGTGCTGTTCGATGAAAGTAAAAAATATGATGAAGCATTGTCAAACCACAAACATCTCTTATGCAAAACTTCCTAAAAAAGCATTGGTAGCCCATCGGATAAGAGGGGCCTTAGAAATCCCTTTAGTGGAAGGTACGCATACCTGAAAGAATCACCAAATTTCTAGGAAACTATTGGTTACTTCCTGCTCTTAGAGAATTACCAACAATAAAACACAATGTTGAAAGATGTCAAGAAGCGAAGATAATCGCAAATGAAAAACAGATTTATAACATAAAATAAATGTAAGGGGGCCTCCCAGGTCTCACTAGTGCACAGAAGTGTTACCTGTAAATAGTCTGCCTGTACTTAACGATTTAAGTATTTTGTGCAATTATTGAAGTTGACTGGTATAAACGGCATTTGTAAAATTGTGTCAAGGGGCTGACATTACGCAAAGGTTTATAATATTACGCAAAGCGGACATTACGCAAGAATTTTATAATATATTTCCAGGGCGGATCTTTAAATCTATAGTTTAAATAGTTAGTGTCATTTTAATCGTGACTCGCCAGACGGAACTCCGTGGCGTCAGTCGCGAGAGATAAGAACCTTTTCCTGTTTGTCCCGTCTCTGTGGTGAGGTTCCCAGA
>NNCF01130450.1:81451-116639 GCA_002313205.1 Laupala kohalensis
TGCTAGTACCTTTCTTTATAAAAAATATTATAATTTTGAATTCTAGCCCCGGAACGGTTTATTGCATGAAACCACGCCACGTATGGAAAAAGTGCAAATCTATCTAAAAAATGAAATAACAAAAGGAAGCATTATCTTTCTCAAATGCATGGTCATAACACCACAAAGCGACGCACGGAGAACTGAAAGTTGTTCTTCGGAATATTGTTCAGAAATGGAAAAGGACCGATTGCACAATTTTTTATTGAAAGAAAAATGTTGTGTACGAGTTAAAACCAATAAACATACTTTTTTTTAAGCTCCGGGAAACGACAACAGCTTGTAGACGTCTTCGCGCAGATGCAACACTAACAATGCGCAGGGAATAGTTGTTCGGGATACCCGGTTACCTATTTGCTCTGAAACCGGAGTTTTTCTATCGAATATCAACTGTTTTGCTGTGTATATCATTCCATATTGATACATAGATCCTTCGAGGTCCTAATATGCCAAAAACATAATTTCTTTATCCAATAAATGACGAAATTGTCAAAACTACCTCCTTACTGGAGAGCTTATATCTCGCGAACCACTGGACTTAACTAAAAATGGTTATCACCTTTTTTGTAGGAAATTTAATCACAATTATTTTTATACAGATAACTTTCTCGAAATCCTGACGATTTTGCGTCAAAACTGTAAAATACCGCGAACGTGCGCATTAATAATAATAATAATAATAAATTTATTATCAAAAAACAGTACAAATTGCGTATGACCACGTGGAGGACAATAAACTAACTTTACTCTCCGTAAGTAAACAAGGGACCATCCCATCAATTCCGATCAGGGGTCCTAAGGCAGAGGCGGATTCAAAAATTTCAGCAAAAATTTCAGCAAAAATTCCTAGATAAGATGAAAAGTTAGCTGCGAGCTCTAATACTGATAAAATGTCAATATGTATGTAATTTAACGCAAAAAATATACATGTACAAATTATTATCCAACTATAGATTATTCTGAGTATAGTGTTTAAAAATCAAAAGAATTGAAATAACACTAAATTCACGATTTATTATTACAATAAACATGCCCCTAGACAAGCCTAGAGAACCTGTATACGAAATCCGCCTGTACCCGAAGGAAAACCGGAGCAAAACCCGGGCCAGGATGGGGCTACAAAATTAATGTACACAACCGTGCCAAAGTTGAGTACATATAAAACATAAGGCACAACAATCATGCAAGAAAATAGTTTTTGAAATTGCTATAAGTTATTGAAAAAGTACTACTGCAAAGCCGTGATTACGGGTGGCTTTTAGGGGTGCGTGGCTAGGAAAATTGTGGGGGAGAGTTAATAATCGTAAACAATACTACATTCTACACCTAATTACCAAGTTTCAAAACTTTACGAATTATTTCCTATTTTTCATCTATTTTCACTGTACTAAGGGCAGGTGAATGTATTAGAATAATTTACCAACACGTATCCTATAATATACACACATTATGGACTATTTTACACTTTCAAGCATAATTATCGAGTTTTTTTAAGTTTGCATGCAATTTTATGAACTTACACGAACGCATTATACGGGTTTCCTTCCGGCATAGGCGGACTTTCTCTACAGACTATCTAGGCTCTTACCAAGGGGTGGCGCGGCATCTAGTGAAATAATAAATCTCGAATTAGTTATTTTAATAGTTACGATTTATAAACAATATTTTTTGAATAATCTATAGTGTATAATTATACGTACTTGTGAAATAATTTTTTTGGTTTTTATTAAAGACAAACTTTTTGGTATTCTGTTAATGTTATAACACGTACCGAACTACGTTTATTCTTATCTTAGGAGTGTGCTGAAATATTAAATCCGCCTCTGCCATAGGGCCCTTGATCGGAATTGATGGGATGGTCCCTTGTTTACTTCCGGAAAGTAAATTGGTTTATTGTCCTCCACGATGGCATACGCAATTTGTAACTGCTTTTTAGAAAATAAATTTAAATTATTATTACACTTTACACATTAATAATGAAGTTATTACATTTTATTGAAAATGAACTCTGTACTTAAAATTAAAATGTCTATTGCATTTCGCATAGTTTCAGGCACAAAGTGGGGGAAGTATTACACTTTACAGATGAAATTATCATGTGCGTATCGAAAGAGACATTTTTGTACATATAGCTCTCCCCATCATAGAAATATTAGTGGTTCTGTTCTACCCATAATTGTTTTTCAACTATCACATGTGACGTCAGTTCGTTTGTAGTCTTTGGTATTTTCTTTCAAGACCGAATCCTGAGATGCTAAAACACTGTGTATATTTCTGCTCATCTCGAAAATGCAGAAAAATAAGCTTAACAAACACACACACACACATTGTATCAAAGATAACTTTGTATTCACACCTTGTGTGCTTTGATTGCGGCTGTGCGCAGTCCCACCATAATGCGTTGTGGATCACTGAGACGACCCAGCATTTCTTTCATCACCATTTCTTCATCCACGTTGCCACCCAGGGGCAGACGTGGTCGCACTGTGCCGGTTGACGGCGTCGGAACCTGCTGCAATACATTAATTCTCATTTCATTCATCGAACCATAATTCCTCAATCACAACAAGCACTCATCCTCATAGGCAAATCGCGATCCCAGTCAAAGGTAAAGCAATGAGAAGATATTTTACCTCGCGTGATTTTTTAAAGGAAAATTGGTTCAAGATTGGAAATACTAGTGAAAGAATTTGGGGGAAGAAGAAATAGAGTAAGTTTTATTTTGGTTTTAAACGATTAAAAATCCTCTATTGTTTCCCAGGATTACAAATTTAATGTTGCAGAATGTGGACGATTACGTGTGAAAAGCAGTCGTGGTACTTGTTTTTTTTCTGTCTGAAAGATCGGCAGTTTGAATGTAAAATTCATAATTTCCATCAATCTTTATTTATAAAAGGAATAACATTTCTAACATGAATGGGACATGACATTTGAATTTTGATGTGGAAGTACAAAAGTAAGAAAAACCCATCGAGGGAATAGACTTGATACTTTTATTTTGGTATAGTATTTCTAGAGTGAGCTTCAGCGTGGACAGATAACCGGACTACACGGTCCAGAGTTCTAATCCCCGCGAGATGATGTGATATTACTCATGTCTGAACGTCCAGACTGATTCCCAAACATAATCAGCCCGCAATACAATAGTTACAGGGTTTGTCTTGGAATTAAGCGTTGAGAAAGCAATGCTGGCTACATCATCTCTTTCCAGATCGAGACTAAGAACGTCTGAATCTCTATTCACTGCTAACCCCACGAGTCCGTTAGGAACACTTGGATTTATAATGGCCATATGATAAGTATTAATTATATAGACGAAACTAATTACTTGTCATATAAGGTTCGAATACGAATTTTCGCCCATAAAATAAATTTGCAAGGAGAGATCGTACAGAATAATGTTAATAACTATCATAAAACTATATTACTGGTTTCTCATCAGCTAAATTTGAATCAGTGAAATATTTCTTCCAAATGTTCAAACACATATAGTTTATTTACGCAAAAAAAGATTCGTGCATTGCTATACTTACGAAGTGTCTATACGCATCTCGTTTACTGAAAGTTGGTATGCTTACTGTCTTTCCCCGATTAGTTGGCTTGATCCCCAGCACTTGTTGCCGCAGCTTTTCTTCCCGCTGATGTTTCTTCCCTCCCTCCTGTTGCGAGAACATAAACATTATATCTGCGGCAGTCCGTGGCATAACGGTGAGTGGGCTCTTTAAATTTTTTGTTGAGGGCGGGGCGGGCAATATATATGTTACACAAAACCCGAGTCCGGCCATTGGACGGAAAAACGACCAAAACTAGTTGAGGCAAATGCGTTTTTGTCAAAACTGGTTTTGAGCGTTTTTAAAAATGACCAATATTAGTTTTGAGCGTTTTCAAAATGACCATTTTGGACGTTTTCATATTGCCAGAACTAGTTTTGAGCGTTTTCAAAGTGATCAATACTAGTTCTGGCAAAAGAGAATCGGCCAAAACTAGTTTAATTCCCTAAAAATGAAACTTTTTATACTCGAACCAATTATTTTTAGTATTTAGTACGGATAAAATATTATTTTCGTAGATGATATATAAGGAAAAATGGTAATTACATGTTTTTGAGTGTTTTATGTTCGGATAGGTAGAAAATTTTTCACCCCGAGTATATTACAAGCCTTTATTTAACTTCCTCCGTTCGTATGTATGAATGTATGTACGTGTGGTCTGTCAAAACTTTCTGCCGAATTCAACAATAGTCACTTGGCTTACAGTACGATTGGACTGCAAACCAGTAACACTATAGATACCATCATAAACAATTCTTATGCAACAAATCATCTCAACTATCCAAAATGCATTTTGAAAACATACAGGATATTATACCCCAGGGGGATAGGACTTCTAGTTCCGAAACCCGCACTGCTCTTCAGTCGTCAAACCCAGAGTTAGTTCGCCTCATAAATTCTGGGGGAGGCAAAAATGCATCTACAAAACAGCTGAGAACTAGAAATATAAAATCATATTGTAAAAATCCGTTAAAAAAGGAACAAAAGCTGAAGCTTGCAACCTGGAACGTGCTTGACTCGACAAGGAAACCCACTGGAGAGGAAGTGGACAATTAGAAGAGAAAGGCCAGGGTTACATCTACGTTTGGTCAGGTGGCAAAGAGAAAGATGAAGCAAAAACGTTGGTGCAGCTATTTGCGTAAAGACTAGTCTGGTGAAAAAAGGAGTGGTAGGTGACTAACATTTTATCAATGATCGACTGATGCTCATACAAATCAACGGTGAAAACCAAGACTTGACTCTCTCTGTTGTTACGCTCCTACACTCACTAGTAGTAAAGAAGCCAAAGAAATTTTCTACAAAAATTTGAGGACAACAGTCAACAACATACCTACGAAACGTAAACTAATCATTACTGGTGACTTTAACGCAAGAGTGGGTCAAAACTTTAACACTTGTAAAAAATGTATTTGGAAAACATGGTATCGGAAAGGAAAACTCAAATAGGCATCTTTTACTCCAGTTCTGCACAGAAAAAGAACTGTCCATTGTTAATATAACATTCTATTTGAAGAACAAATTTCAAACAAACTGGTAACATCCTAGATCCAAGGAATGACACATGATCGATTACTTCATTATACGAACTAAAGATTTGAAAGATGTTCTAAGACGCAGAGTTATGAGAGGAGCTGAATGTAGCATCGAATGACCATCGAATGATGAGAGCAGAAATCAAATGGAATCTAAAGAAATATCACTCTCAAAAGAAAAAGAACGCCGCCACGTACGACTTATCTGCATTAAACGACGAATCTTTCAGAGTTATATTTGAAAACCAATTGCAATCACCAGACAACACAACTGTGGAAGAAAATGCCGATGTAGATAGAGAATGGCAAATCTTCAAAAATAAATACCTAAACGCTGCAAAAACAACACTGCCAAAGAAAAACAGCGAAAGGAGAGACTGATTTGACGAAAATGCTGACACCNGAGCAAAATTCCAAATTAAGCATCGCATTTATCGACATCAGTAAAGCTTTCGACTCAGTCAACCATGAATTCCTATTCAGCATATTAGAACGAATTAAATGACTACCGATATCCTGACAATACTCAAATCAACGCGTGAAGGAACATCAGCAATAGTAAGAACTGAAAATTCCGAAGCACCTCCGTTCAGTGTCCAGACTGGACTCCGGCAAGGCTGCGTTTTGGCCCCGATGCTCTTCCTTATATACATCCATGTCATACTCAAAAAGCGTCGCTCAAAAATGCCCACATGTAACCAACATCATTTACCGAAGCAACTACAATATGTTCTCTAGAAGAGGCCTGAAATCAAAAACAAAAATAAAACACCAAAAGATTCAAGACCTCATGTTTGCAGACAACTGTGCTCTCTCGTAGCTGACTCTTCTGAAGGACTCCAAGAACTTGTAAACACCTTCACCGAAACTGCCCGTAGACTTGGACTACAAGTCAGCAAAGAGAAGACAAAATGTATGTTCATTAACTGTCCACCCGCGGCCATTACCTTTGATGACATACCTATTCAAACAGTGAGTGCATGCAAATACCTAGGCAGCCAAATATCTTCCAATGGAACAGCCAACTCCGACGAGGGCGTCAACATTACATTTTGAGGTACTACTGACACGGCACAGAACATCATCACAAAACTTGAAAACTGTGAAGCCCGGACACAATTCGAAGTTATCTTCAAACTTTGGGTTTGGTCGATTGCAATAATTTTTGCATCTTAAATAAAATTGATAGATACAGAGATATTGATACAGGTTGTATTTAATTGAAAAGTCTAAAAATGAGAAAAAGAAAAACATACGTGTGATCTCTTATGCCGTGGTCTCTTGCTATGTTTGCTTGACTTCTGCTGGTCTGGGTCTGTAGTGAGCATACGCAAGCGTCTGCGCACAGTATCCACCAGGTGACGTTCCTCGCGTCGCGCTCGAGCCACACGTATCTGCGCCAATCTCTGACCGCTTGTTGTTGCATGCACATCTCCGGGAATCTACAGGACAATTTCCTCACCCTGTCATACAACTAATAGCCCAGTCAATAAAGATTTAGAATGGGAAAAAATTGGCGTAAAGCTGAATTATTCCCCACTGATAGACCACTTCCCAAGGATCATTTTCCCAACAGTCACTAAGAATCCCCCTGGAGCTTAACCGCCCAGCCCCCCCCCCTGAAAGCTGTAAAATGTGAAAATTTTCGTAAAATTCATTATCTCTGTTACTTAAGATTAGATCGAGTTCAAATAT
This sequence comes from Laupala kohalensis, assembly GCA_002313205.1. NCBI lineage: Eukaryota > Metazoa > Arthropoda > Insecta > Orthoptera > Trigonidiidae > Laupala > Laupala kohalensis. The sequence continues at coordinate 88,269 of NNCF01130450.1, forward strand.
TTTTTGTTTTGTTTATTATTTTATAGGCTACAATATTAAGTATCTTCATATTTGCGGCAAAGCGAAAAGTTGTTCATCTATTATAGATAATATTTAAGAAATAGATTTTTCACATAAACATTTTTGATTTTTGTGATATATATTTTATATGTAAAATTATGTCAAATATATTCGTGTAAAAGTTATAGCTTACGTTTTTCTGAATATATTGATACTAATTCTTGTGTATTTATGTGAGATACTAACGCTGGGGAGAGGGATGTAAGCAAGAAAATGTAGCGTGCATCATGGCTATCTGATCACCACGAACGCAGTCATAGTGCGCGCGGCAACAAAATATGTGGCATATTGTTTTTCGAACAATTAGTCTTTGGACAAATTAAAGAGATTTGGCCCGCAAGAAACTCGAAATTTTTGATTTGATCACTCTTAGGGGTGGTTTTTCAAAAAATTTTAAATACTTTTCAAGCTACAGGAGAGGTCTTGGAGTCATTTATGCATGACTTTCGTACTCCAAGATCGAATCAGAAGTCAGAAGTACATTTAAACATGAACTTGAACACTTTTTGTACAGTTTTGTTCTATTTTTCGTAAATTGATTTTATCACCCGCTATCGTGGAAAGGACGATAATTGGTCAGGAGGGGCATCGGAAAACATCAATATCAATGCACGCATGAGTGAGCAAAAACCTTGATCAGATTCCATGACATGAACAGTTTAGAACACGGTTTTAGAGTTTCGAAACATGCTGTGTAAGGAATGGTTTCCGAATAATGTAAGGTCACTAAAATCAAATGTAAGGTAAAGGATAAATTTAAGATGTAATTTATACAATAATACAACATTGTAAAATACGATTCGTTAATACGTTATAGATTTTCATTCTCCTTCCAAATTTCCTATTTCATCAGTTGCCTTCCACCGAGTCCAACTGTGGATATGTGGAAGGATTCAAAAGCAGATATAGAGAAAATGTGTTTACCGTTAACTTTTCTTCACGTGAATTGGAATTCAAGTCCTACATGCTTGCATATGTGACTCTTAAGTACGTTCCCTTTATGTGCGCATTTTCCGTGGCAGTTTATCCAACTCGGGAAACAGGGCACTCCAGCCTTGCGGCACAAACATCTCATTGTATCGCACGTGTTCTGCAGTTACGTTTGGTGTGTATCTCGCGTCAGTCTTCCCAGTTACACGACAAATCTGTCCAGTCTGGAGACCAGGATAAGTCTGAATATTTCTTCCAGTCCACATGTGTGGACGAAGCACATTGGTGTCAAAAATGGTGCCCATGGAGCCCCACATTTGACCTACCTCAATTTGTGTTTACGAAATAGTCTCAGTAGGTGGAATGAGGTTCAGTTTATGCTCCTGTTCAAGTGTCAAAAATTGCTCAGAGGCGACAGGGCCGTCGACATATTCCATATCCACTAGGTATCCACAATTCAAGCAAGCCCTTTCTTTTAATGGTGAAATAATGGGAAGTGCCAATGACATGAAATTTGGCTATCAGACAAATTGATTGCCAAAGAGGAACGACTTCGATAGGACAATTGTCCAGTATGTCCCTTCGCATTCCATCATCTCGGCACCCGGTGATGAAAAAGCTGTAGCACTTCGTGAGCCCACCTGTTGCTTCCAAGCAGCTTAGCGACAGGTGGAGATCCCAGATCGCAGTGCCCATAGATAATCTACGCCGACTTAAATTTGAACAGCAGCATACCATAAATTGCACCTCCTTCCACTTACTGAAACTATCCTTCGTAAACACAAACTGGGAGCAGCGTAAGAAGCACAACAAATATGGGCATCATGGGCAACACTTTTGTCTACAATGTGTCCTCTCCACACAATTGTGATGGAAGAAAATTCCAGAAGGATCCTGGTCTTCAGATTGGACAGATTAGTCGTGAGTCAGGGAAGATTGACGCGAGATGGACACCGAATATGGCTGCAGAACATACTGCAATATATTGAGATGTTTGTGTCGCAGGGCTGAACTGCTATGTTTCCCTGGTTGGACTGTCTGCCTTTGAAAATGCGTACATAAAGAGAATGTACTTGTGTAACATGTGCATGTGTGTAGCACTTGAATATCAAGTTAAGAAAAATTAATGATCAAACGCCTTTTTGTTTCTTTTTAAGTATGTACAGGTGTTCTCCAGGGTTGACAACTGATGAAGTCGGAATTTTGGAAGGAGAGAAAAACTATAACTTAATTATTAACCTATTTTACGTTGTTTTATAAAATATATCTTAAATTTACACTTATACTTCATATCTGATTTCAGTGACCTTACATTATTCGAAAACGATTCCTAGCATGGCCATTTTTGACACTCTGAAGTTGCGTTTACAATTTTTCAAGTCTGTTCAAACCCGTTTAATTTTCTTTACCAAGTTCGCACGAGTTTTAGAAATATATAATAAAATACGCAACCCATAAAATCGATCTTGCATGGTATTTTCCGCAATACTTAAATTATTAGAAAACTATTCGTCTCACGGACATGTTCAGACACTGTAGTTGGTATTTTAATAGAACAAAACTGTTCAAAAATTGTTCAAGTTCAAGTTCAAATGTAATTATGACTTCTGATTCGTTCTTGGAGTACGAAAATCATGTGGCAACAACTTCAAGATCTCCCTGTACCTTGAAAAGTATTATTAGGAAAAATTTGAAACCCACCCTTAAGAGGGTGATCAAATCAAACATTTCGAGTTTTCTGCGGGTCAAATCGCTGAAATTGGTCCAAAGACTAATTGTACCAAAGGAAAAACTGGTATCACAATATGCCACATATTTTCAGTTGCTGCACATCTTCTTGCTTACATCCCTCTCCCCAGCGTTAGTATCTCACATAAATACACAAGAATTAGTATCAATATATTCAGAAAAACTTAAGCTATAACTTTTACAGGAAGATTTTTCCATGCAATTTCACATATATAATGTATATCACAAAAACCAAAAATGTCAAAATGAAAAACCGATTATTTTCACAAATTTTCTATAATTGATGGAAAACTATTCGTTTTAATGAATTTTCCAAATTTTCACATTTTACAACTTTGAGGGGGGCTGGAGGATTATTCTCCGGGGGGATTCTTCGAGATTTTTGGGAAAATGATCCTTGGGAAGTGGTCTATCTGTGGGGAAATATTAAGCTTTACGCCAATTTTTCCCAAAATCGATGTTATTGGAACTTCATTGACTGGTCTATAATAACTCTATTTCACATAAAGTATTACTTTCACAATATATGTTCCATGAAACACATTTTAAAAATTACAAACCTGAAAGTATTTCTTGTGTGTTCTAACAAGTGAAGAAGATGGGCGACCGAATGAGGATGTCAAGAATGCATAATTGTTATTAACATGTAAGGTAACACGCTCACTTAGAAAGCTCTCAGCAGCCGGCTGACCAGCGGATGGAATGACCAGAGCTTATTGGAATGCACACAGCATATTCGGTGGCGTTAGGTGCCGGTGCCTTCTAGCTTATAAAATCGAGCTGGATCTTCCACAGACATTTAGCTTTGCTGATTATAGGCACTTGCAGCTTGTGTCCTGCTCTGTAGAATGCGCGTTTCACGGCGTGAGCAGCGGTTAAGGGCAACATAAATTTATAATTGATTTTATTAAGTTTATATGCTTATTGCTATCACATATATTCTGCAGATATCTCGTTTTAAAGGTTATCGACTTATTTTATTGGGGAAATAATTTACAAAAATGAAAATAACTAAGCAATTTTTAATGGGATGAACACCCATTCTTCTCAGGTAACAATTAGCGCATATTTTGTATTTACAATAATTCCTCTCAAGAAATTTACATTTTTAATAAATAATTTCGAGCAAAGTATTCCATGCAATTCCCATGTGGTTTAACTTCAAAATATCTCCGCTAATTATGGAAAATAATGTTGGACAAAGTAGTACGTAAGTTCCTCCTAGAGGATGACCCGCAGGAAATCTGCTTCTTACGTTTCCACGCCATGAATCCATTTATGTTTCCGTTACATATGAAGATAATGCTAATAATACATTTGCTCTTTTCTTGCACGAGCAATCAAAATACGTGAATACGTAACATATTCTCAGTTTTACTTAACTTGGTGAGACGGTCAATAATCTGTAAATACAAGGTCGTGTGGTTAAGATTGATTTTGATGGTCGTATGATTATGATTGACTTCATTTTTAGAGGCCTTATTTGAATGAGATTTTCAAATTTCGTTTGTATCAGAATTAAAAGTCTGTGAACCCTATTTGTACAGTCTTAAAGAATTTCTAATATTTATTACATGAGAACAATACGACCCCTAACTCAATATTTTTTTAGTGTTGTTTCAATTATTATCTTAGTGAACATATCATTCTTCCCATGCAAAAATCAGAATAAATTGACTCGGTTATACGTATTACCAGACTATCGAAATGGATAATACAGTGATGAAGACCCTTGCACAGCACTTACAGTAATTACTGTGGCGGAACTGTCACTCGAATCTTCGTTTCCCTCATGAAACGATGCAAACAAAGGACGCAGAGCAGGATGCGTCAGCGTCTGAACATGGGCCACCTGTCGAAAGAATACAAGGTGGCGTCAGTGAGAAAAGAATTCCGTCCATCACACAGCATTTTATATTATTCTTCACCTGGCATCATCTTCGTTGTTACATTAATATATTAACACTCAGCCATATTATGTGTACGTCAGCGTAAAAGCTTCTCTGCCGCTTTTATAATAAAACAACTTTTACAGTTTACATGATACGTGTAAATTTATGTATACATATCATTTTGCAAATGTGTCAAGGATATGCAAATATTAGTCTATTCAAAATTTAGCTTGGAATTTTTAACCAAACAAAGTTTGCAATGGACCTGGAAGTTCTGGCATAAGTATGGATATACGAATTGTATACGCGGGACGAAGTAGCAAGGATCATCAATCGCTTTTGTTATGTAGCAAGCAAGCTGCTAGAAGGTTCGACCGCTATACTGATAAAAAAAACAATTTACTTGAGAGTTATCTCAGGTGCTGTGTTTTTTTCTGTTTCCTCGGTCTTTCAGAGAGAGTATATGAATACTGATAGCTTATAATCAATCCGGCAATATGAAATCTTGAAAAGAACGGCATCTGGTTTCAACTACAAAGTAGCTCTGTGAGGAAGACAGAGCCATTTACTACATCGAAGAAGAAAATTTACGACGTGGTTTTAGTATATTTTATTGAAAGTAATAAAATGTTTGCTTCATCGCCACTTGCATGGCGTCGTACCGGTCTAATACTACATAATCGCAACTCATTGTGATTGTCGGGAGCGACGAGCCAGATCGCTCGTGAGGCGAAAGGTATAAAATCGAACGAACTTTTGGAGTTGGCGATCGTCAAGACGCCTGGGGGTCGAGCTGAGGACGCCTGAGGACGCTGGAGGTCACCACGGGTCTAGCTGGCGCGGGGTTCGCGCGGCGGCAAGGTCAACGCACCGCACCCTCTATCTACCACCGTAGAGTTGATCACTCGTCGAGAAAGGTATTTATTACGACGGTTGTGAATTATACAACATCTGTCGTAATGCGCATAGGCGAGAAGAGGACCAGTGTGGTATTGGTTGTTGATAAGGGCCCAAAAACTTTTGAACTTTATGATTTGTAAAAAGTGGCTAGTTATAAAAGAAGAATGCAGTTTATTTTGGGTTTTCAATGTAAATGGTAAATGTAGATGTGTCTCAAGAAACAAAAGGTTGTTTGTAAATTCAGTGTCATTTGTATTTGTTTTATTGAAAAAATGAGTTCCATTTTTGTTGTAAATTTAAATTGTTTAAATGCTTATGTTGTTTAAAAACCTAACCCGGCAGTAAAGTCAGTGATCTTTGTATNNNTGCATGAGGGTTTTCATAATGTATGGTTTAATGATATTAATTAAAATTAATGGATTTAATTTGTCAAATAGCGTTTTCCTGTAGTGGAACCTCAGTATGGTCTTTCCCTTCATAAAAAAATGCGAGCCCTAAAAATTTGTGGAACCCTGAGATCGAGCTAGCCGAGGCGCCTAAAATATCAAATTTATAAGTTCTATAACATTTTATTATATTTATACCACGAAAAAGACTCGTTCCGCCACAATATATACACTGAGAGATTAGGAAACATTTCCGTGACGTCATCCATTTTTGGGTCTATAGAAGCAGCACAGATGTGCATGCCACCTCCCGGCAGTTTCAGCGTTTCTCAGCCTTAAAAGTCCATCGACAATGCATTATAATTTACACTATACGGAGGTTCAGCCGTCAAAGTCAATGACGATATTTTGAAATAAAGAATACATATTTAATGTGTATAGAAACGTTTTCCATAAGAATCATCTTCCAGGGAAGAATTTTTAGTAGAATTAAGACTATCAGGAACTGGTGATAAAAAAATTAATTATAAAAATAAGGTATTATGTTTTTTATGGAGAAATTGTTTAAGAGTTCAATTACTTCCTAGCAACTTGCTAGCTAGAGCCACAACACAAAATCGTACACTGCACTAAAGGATTTTCTTCTTGTTCTGCAGCAAAAATGAATTTTGGTTAAAATCTATATTTTACTTTTTAAGCCTGAATATTTTAGTTCTTCTAACCAATTTACGTAATCAATATTTTTTAATAATTTGTGGGTAAAGTCCCACAAGTAGATATCAGTCAACAGCCCGAACACCAGCCGACCTGTGTATTATGGGCGTAAACCACTTTCTCTTTAAGGAATAAGCCTTCAAGAGCCTGTACTTGAGAACAATGTACCTGAGTGCTAGCTGGGCCGATCAAGGGGGGACGCAGTCCTAAGCGCGCGGATCCGGCGAAAGCTTCCGGAGTACGAAGGGCAGGCGCAGGAGGCGTGGGTGTGGAATCTAAAGATGACAAGGACTTCTTCACACTATATGACGTTCCTGTCATAGTTCCGGTCAACGATCCCGCCAACGACACCTGGAACAATTGTCTTATTAACGTCCCGTTTAATGTGGATTCGGTACTTAATGGTATGATGAAAAAATTACTAACAAAATGGAAAAACAAATACTTGACAACACGGATGCGTGAAGGAATATGAAAAAAATATTGCATTACAGCACAGATATGAAGTGTGAATAGGTCGACGCGATTTGGAACCGGATTGAAGATTTTAAAATTACAATATGCTTAATGATGAAGGAAAGCAAGTGAACTGTCTTATGATGTCGCCGGAAACGTTGATAAACCTGTCACAAATCACGTCATCGGTGCACCAAAATGTTCAACTTACGCACGTGATATTGGGAAGAATGCTTCTGAGGTTAATAACATTTTCAATTTATTGTCAGAAATAAGTATGTTTGCAGAGTGATTTAAATAATAAGGTAAATAATTTGAGACCGCTAAATATGTAGATGAATAATATTGAAACTTTAGGTTTTAAACTCCAGGATGATATAATTGCATTTTTACGCTCTCAATTATTCCGAAGTCACAGAAGAAAGAATTCGCGGCAGTATTCGATAGGTTGAAAAAAACTGATTTTTTCATTCGTTTTCTGACGGAAAATAGTGCGATCTCTCATAGTTCTGCTTAGCTCGTTGGGTTCCGTGTCATCTGAAACATGTAGAGAATGAATTGCAAAGGTTGGTCAGCAAGGAGATTAGAAATATTAGGAACAAGTGTTTGCGTATTGACTACTATGATCGTTAAGAAACGTGATATCGGTACTTGATGGTATGATGAAAAAATTACTGACGTAATGGAACACTGGGTATTGGTAATGATTTCAAAAGTACCGTGAATATGCTGAGGGAGATAGAAGAGTTCCGAGAGTCAAATTAGTGGATAGATTTTTGTTTCTGATATTACATGAGTAGGACGTATCTTTGCAGATCTGGTGAGACGAGAAAGGAAATAAATTGACTAGTTAATACATAAGCAATTCTGTTCTGGTACCAGTTGATGCAATCAAGGTAAAGCAGTAAAGCAATAAAAAGCATTAAAAGAAAAAAATACATCATTTATTCAATAAAAATATTCACCCGTGACGTCATGGATCCATGGTCCCTGCCGAGTCGCCAGTCTAGTAAGCGTTGCCAAGTGCGTGGATCTTCATCTCCTTCCGCTGGGCATTCAGTTGTCAGAGCAATACCTCTCGACGTAGATATCGGAGGTTGTACAGGAGAAGACGTCATCGATATCGAAGACGACTCCGCTGTCTTAGTCGAAATCTGTGAAGAAGAAAAATACATGCTGAAATTTATTTCATTGTGATAGCCTCTTGTAGCAAAGGAATAAAACTAGTAGGAATATGCCTCAGGTACGATGAGAACGTGAACATACCACTGATGGCCCATATCTCTAACTACACTGTTATGGAGAACTTGTTTCATTAAATTTGTGTATACAAACTCCTTGTTGCAGAGTAAAAACGGTACACGTGGTGCAAGAATTTAGAAAAAAAATCTTCTATTTAACTAGAAATAGAAGGTTACAAAACGATAGAAATCGTACGTTAGACACAATCATGAACAGTTAAAACATTTGTCGAACTATGAGGACCAGAAAAAATTCCAATTATTCAGCTCACATTGAACTAATCGTTTAAAAAAAGAAGAAAAACTGATATAGAGGAAGAATTGAGGGAATAATTTTATATTTGAATTGGAACCATTTTTTGATATATTTTGAGTCCTGGATTGGAGGAGGTTCCTAGGAACCAGATGAGCGTACTACTTAGTTCTCTTTTCTTCCTATCAACGCATTGGTAATGTACTCTGATTAGACCTAATCACGACTAAATCACTGATCCGATCGTGATGAAATTTGGCAAGGTAATAATTTAGATGTTTAGGAAGAACATAGACTTTTATTTTCAAATTGCATGAAACCATGATATTAACCATAAATGTCGGTGAAACAGGTGAAATAAGAAGTATATTCGCTTTCGCTGCCTAAGCGGTTAGAGATAGGTTACATCTATGAACGGCCATATTGTCCGCCTCAACAAAAGAAAAGTCTTCAAATCGTAACAGTTGGACGAATAGTTTAGATTTTACAAGGGATTTAATGAAATGATGGAGCCGCGCTGCCACCATTGAGTTTTACTTCGGAAGCGAAAATTAAACTAGCGCAGTTCCCGGTGCCGGCAGTCTACGCAAGCGCTGTATTAATATTCCCAACTTGCAAACATCGTTCTCTTCAAACCCTTAACCTGACAACTTTCCCCTATGCTGACCTATCCAGATGTCGTAGAGCGGCACCCGCGCTACTGTGAAATGGATCAATTTTCATTTCATAATCATTGGGTGCAAGTTGTTTGAGCGTGAAACATTCCACAGAGCAGTCTAATGTAATGTACTGAAGGTGAGCGACCAGCGGAAAAACCGCTGACAGAAGAGTTCGCGGCGTGTAAATACATCTTTACAACCTACTACTTTCTTATGTAATGAAACGAATGGTTTTGGTTTAGCGTGTAACTGATAGATCCACCATTTTCTAAGATCAGGTCAGGTACATTCTCATGGGACGGTCCCTATTATTAAGAGAAACGAACTTACGTCGGTGACAACTGGCGGAGACTCTGTTGCAAATGTCCGAGCAACCATTGGTGGTGGCGGTGGGCCCTTCAGTGAGCCAGCAAACGCAGGAGTGGGCATGGGGCCTCTGGGTGGCGCGTGTCGTGGTGGCGCTGGAGGTGAAAGTTGCCTTGGTGCTGGTTCTTCGGGTGGCGCAGAGTCCGCTGGCAGAGGGCAAGGTGGAGTCAGTGTGCGCAGGGGTAACATGGCGATTCTCGTGGCTGCAGCGTGCGCCTTGGATCCTCCCACGCCCAGATCTATTTCATCATCCGGTTCACGCGACAGAGTGCGCCGAATCTGTTAGAGAAACGAGTAGTGGTAGTAATTAGATTCGATTTTGTCTACTCTACTATCTAGATATTATCCGACGAACGAGAGAACCATTTCTTTTACGGGTCAAAATACATTTATGATGATTAATAATATTAAAATGTTATACAATTGTGATTCAAAATATTTGACATCCTAGTTGGTTTCTCATTAATGTCTACTTCCAAGAACTTTCCACTTCGACTGTTTCAATACTTAGTTAGGGTTCTCACTATGGCAAATCTTTGAGAGGGACATAATTTTATTTATATCTTATGACGAGGATGGCCTGCTTTGTTATTGGGTTGAGACAACTTAAAATTCGTAAGCGACAGTGTTCTGGAGTAGCGTTGCGACAGACAGTTCCAGTCATGAAACGGTTTGTCGACAGCAGTAATTTTTTACGAATCTTTTACGACAGTCGTACTCAGATCCGCTGAAAGGTTTTTGTTGTAACGAGTGTGTCTATATCTGTATTTTAACGATATAACGTTGCAACGAGAGTATAGTTTTCTCCATTTTCAGTTATATCCTGGAGTTTGAAAATATAATTTATTTTGATTACATAAGATATCAGAATTTGGCATACCTTCGACTTTATTTTCATGCCAAAGAGTTAAACAGTTACTTTTTGAACCGCGACAACGAGACTGTTCCAAGCGAAACTGTTATCGCCGTTGCAATGGAGTGAGAGAGAGACTGCTCCAAGCGGAACTCTTCAGGTTCCGTCTCCACATAGCGTTGGCCGACATTCGATACATAGGATCTGCGCCGCAGAAGTCAACGCAGCACGTACATTTAAACGGGACCGTCTCCACTTTGGGCGTTGTGTATTTGCCCCTCCCGTTTGTCATTTCCACCGCCGTCCTTCTGCGATGGCTACGGGCTGCACGTCGTGAAGAAATGAGAGTTTATCTTATGGCTCAGTTCCCCACATTGCAGACATGTCGCACGGTGCCGAACGACCTTGAGCGTGGCCACAGCGATATCCTTTCACGAAGACTGTGTCTTGTGTCGCTGCCTAAACATTTAAGACAATCAGAAAGAACAGGAGTGAAGTGAGAAGACCGCCTATTCAAATATTTTTTTATTCATCTGAGACGTAATTGAATGATTTATTTGATTTTTATTAAGTTAACAATTTCGTAATTTTGTCAAATTAGATGGAGACGATTTTCTGGGTTTGATGAATTTACCTTTCTGCGCCGTTACATTTTATAGTGAATTAATTAAGAATGAATAAGAACTACGTTCTTTTCACTTAACATTACTTAAAAGTTTTAATTATTTTTCTTATGAATCCAAATATATTGATTACCTTTATTATGTATTTTGTCTTTAAAGAAGACAATTCTTTACCATTTTAAGATACTGGGATAAGTATCAAAATCAAAAAATCCATTACTTCCAAAAAATAAATTTTTCAGATCCAAAATGAAAATGGTTGAACTAAATACATCATTAAAAAAAAGATTTTTACAGTATCTCATTTACAAAATTCTGGATTCTTATAAAAAGATTAATTGCAATTTTGAATCGTTATGGTGACAATACCTCTGTGAGACGTTATTATTATTATATTAAAAGAATTATATTAAATATATTTTAAGAGAAGATATGTTTCATGTAAAACTTTAAATTCACTTCTCCAGTATTTTATTGACACGTTTTCTCATGGGAAATATTTTGAATGTCAATAGGCCGGAATATTTATGTACATCAATATGAAACCATATATATAGTGGTATGAAAATTAATGACAATATTATTTTGATGAACACCGTTACTCTCCGGCATAAATGATCTATAATTTTGAGAAATTTTAATTTTTTTCTACTTCCTTCAGGGAAATAAATTGCGAGTGACTGCTATCTGATAGCTCTACGCGGTAGCAACGGGTGAGTGAGGACGGATGAAGGCTGCGTTGCTGATCCGATGTACCGACATTCGGCAACGCTATGTGGAGACGGCGCCTAAGGGCTAGTTCACATGTCCGTCGAACGCCAACGTTCATGGTAGAATCGCAGACTCTCAGTTCTATATTACATTGTAACGCTGCGCGAACGCAGTGCACCCGAATATTGTTATGCTTTATGGCAGTGGTACAGTCTGCTTCACATGACGATGCGATTCGTAGAAGCGTTTTTCCTTTCGCAGATAATCGCAGTGCATCGCACTGCCGCCTAGCTTGGCTTCGGTTGCATGGGACGTGCACAGTCAAGAAGTTTATTTAGAGGAGTCTCGCGTTTAGTGGTAATTTTCGTTTGACTATTTATTCACTGTTTGTTAGTAAAATTTGTTTTGTTTCTTAGTTAAAGTTTTATTTTGTTACATTTTCATTGTTTTTAGTTAATTTTTTGTTTGTTATTAATTAACCAATGGTTCGAAATGTCGGATTTTGACACGGAGAGATTCATTATCTACCTTGATATAAGACTTGAGCCATGGGATTTAAAATCCCCAGCCTGTAGTAACTGTTTATCACAAAATATATAGCATTCGTCCGTCATAAGGTCGTAAATCTATAGTGACGAATAAAATGAAAACAACACATGGGACGACGTTCGTGGGCTGAAGTTCCCGGAATACGCTCTGAATAAAACCTCTAAAAGTTTGAATAAATTTATGTATATATTTCAGTATAAATATTACATTATATATTAAATATTGCATGAACAACTGTATTGGATGATAAAGTGGATCACATTTTAGCTTCTCCAAACATCCTAGTTCAATTTAAATGAAAATGTATTTCATAAAAACACCCGTATTCCACAACACAAATATAAATCTTACAATTAAATTAAACATGACAAAGAAAGGAACTTTATGTGAAATAAATTAGGGATCCCAGGAGGTACAGCATGTGTTGGAATTTCTTTCACCATAAAATAAATACCAAGATAGAGTGATTGGTTGATCACCAGGTACAAATAACATGAACTACCAAAAAAGAAAAGAAACAGATTTGACTCGTAAATAGGTCTGAAATAAATTTTATTCTTGCACTAGCAAGTGAAGTTACATTATTTACTACGAGAAATTCAAGAAACAAAGAGAGACATGGTCTTGCACAAGTTTCTAAATTTAATTTATTTACTGATCATTTGTTATTTAAACTAATTGTACTAATCTGCGCTCGTTTTTAGAAGAATTGTACTAACAGAAAAGAATGGTTGAAATAAAAGTTATCAAATTATACAAAAAATAAATAAAAACTACTCGCTATCTGTTGCAAGATTTAAAGGATTTTAAACTTTGGATTTTGAGAAAAGACTGTTTTCTAAGGCAAACAAAAATTATTTTTGTCTCTTTAAAAATGTATTTAAGTTTAGAAGATGAATTTCTCCAAAATGATTAGCAACTCAGTTAATTATTCTAGGAGTAATAAAAGTATAAAATTGTTGGACAATTGTTAAATTACAATTTGATACACTAATATTTATTCATCTGAAATCATACAATTTCGCATCCCGTCTAGAACGACTAACAATACGAATAAAAAACACGTTTAGTACTCTATGAATATATAAATGCCTTAGTGGAAGAATATTAGTTGTACAAAAGTTGTTACATCACAATAAATAAAGTTGAACATCGACATACAGATATTCCGTGAGTTATAGACAGACTGGAGTAGCATTCCAAAAGTCGGTGTATATCCAGTCGACGGTTGTGTGAATACGTATTAACTTAAGTTTTACCCTCCAGAATAGTTCATCGCAGGCAATCTGGGGGAAGCAACGTGCCTTCTGTGCCGTGACGGGATCGGATTCGGGCGCCACTGCAATTTACATAGTTTTATCAACCTCAGTAAAGGCAGAACACTGGAGCGATCCTAGGAACCCGTTTAGGGAAAGAATACATGAAGCGAGTCTTAAATAGGGATCAATTTTTCCTAATCCAAAAATACGTGTACAAGAAAATGGGATGTGTTTCGGCAAAACATATTTCATAAAGTGTTGGCAATTCCATAAAAACTTTCAGGCGTTTGTAATAATACAATATTTTTGCTTCCGTGATATAACTAAAACCATGTTTATATCATTACAACTTATTTCAATTCCAGGTAAGTTTTATTATCCACTATAGTGTTTCCAGTGTGATTTGTCTGTTAATGATCTCCCAGATGTCGTCCGAAGGGTAGGATATTTCCTTCCACACTACCTGAGAGATGAGATGTCTGATGGCGTCAGCTGAGGCTGTGCATGCAGGTAAACGCAGTTCATACGCCGTCTCTGCAGAGACAGCGTTTGGTCGCAACATCGATGAGGGCAATAGACGGGCATTTTTCACCTGTAATAATATTCAAGGAAATCCTCATGGAAGTCATGGCCCGACCTATGTTTCTTACCCACTTAACTAATTTTAGGTTTTTTTACATTGTACTTTTTACAGCTTACAAAAATGAATAAAAACTGTTATTTTACATCTGAAATGTAAATAATACTAAAGAAATAATTATTTGATCTGTCTGTTTTGTCTTCATAACAATATATGATCTAACTTCGGACTATGTTCACAATCTTCGGAAGTAAGTGTTTCGCGCGCCGCAGTCACATCTCACAGATTTCAGTAAGCGACACAGAACATTTGTAAAATAACTCCCATGCAGTTTTCCTCATAACTCTCTGAAACTTAACATAATTTCTCCCCGTGTTTTCTTATCCTTTATATCCTATAAAATCAATAACAATCAAAGAGTAACCTTTACTGCTGAAAATATAATTTATATTTATGATGGTGGTACTAGTTCTCGAAACAAGTTTCCATTGAAACATGATGTAGTGTACTACTTCATATCAGAAAAACTTGTGGAAGCAAGGCAATACTTGGGTGTAACTAAACCGTTAATCAGGTAAGGAGCAAAACTCTCTTATCACAAAATTTAAAAATATTTCTTTTCGCAACTGCGAAGTCACTCTCAGTGATTGCGACATGAGGTTCACCACAGAGCAGTTGAACTGAAATTCTGTATTGACTTCAGCCGTTTAGAAGGAAATACTCGTACATTTTTATGGTACTTTTAAGATAAAAACGCTCTACGAACACATGTATCAGAACATTATGGGTTGTTCGGAAAGTAATAGCGCTTGGTTATTAAAATGCCAATACATTTTGAGGTTTTCAATTATAAAATATAATACAACTGTCGGTTTCTTTTCTGTTGCCTCCTTCATTAAGGCTCTTGTCATATTGATAAACGAGTTATACATGTCCTCGTTGTAGAATTCTGTCGACAGTGAGCTAAGACTGAGATTCCCAAGTGGGTTTTTCATTCTAGTATTCCTAAATGGAAAATATAGTGTGCTATTGAAGGTTACATAGGGTCATAGCAGGTAGGAGGTAGGTGGTAGGGCTATTGTTAGTAGTTGGGCAGGTTAGCTGGGTGTACCAACAACTTGACCCACGTGGGGTTGTTAGTAGTAGAAGTAGTTAGTAATGGTAAATGTTAGTTATATTAGGAGTAGTAGCAGATGGTTAGAAGAAGTAGAAGGTTTCGCTTTTCATTTGTAACAACTATATGAACTGGGACATTGAAGGGAAGAGCAAAAAACTTTTCTGGCTCCGCCTGGAATTGAACACATAGTGACTCAGTGGCAATCATGCATGCTAGTCCTGAGCTGCAACAAGGGTAGACCAGATGGGTAGAGCCACAAAGATCTCGTGGAAAAGTCAACAGGTTTCCTCCTATTAGTTACGTTGGTTAATGAATAGTAGTATTGAATAATGATTCAGAACGTGAAGCTACAAATACTTATTCTGTTTGTTATAAAGTTATTTCTGTGTTGATAGGTACTTAAAATTGTATTATTGTTTTATTTTATCATGGGTAACTGCCAAAGGCGTGGACGACTATCACATGGTATTTCAAGCTCAATTGTAGTGACTGGTAATGCAGACGAAATAGAGCACAAAAAAAAATATTCTCGAAAATGTTGTTCGGTAAGATTTCTTCGATTTTTGTTGCATTTTTAACATAGGATGGTAAGGGTTACACTTACGTTGTAACAGTTCTAGGGATGTAATTAAATATAATAGTTGAGACGAATAATTGGAGGTTACTCGATTTAGTACCCGAGTCACTCATACATCTTCAGAGTTCATCCGTATTTGAGTCTGTGTCATTGAACGAAATTTGGGATGGTATTAGGAGTGAATAGACTGAAGCAGTCAAATGAGTTATTCTACAAGCTTTTATTTAACGTCACTTGTGAACTTTGCTCCCAACGTAAAGTTGTAATACAGGCTTTTCAGTTTATACACATACAAAAACAAATTTAGGTCGAGATTGGAGGCTGTCCCAGATATGAGGATAAAACTGTCAGACATAAAACCGAACTTTAAAACTATTATTAATAAAACAAATAAATTTCATTCCTCACACTAATTCTGCTTGAAATACTTCTTATAAAAGATTTTTACTCTTATTTTAAATTGCACTCTCATTAGTTATCACTTATGTGGATTTCCTTAAAATAAATGGGATTTGAAGAGTGTTCCGTAGTGTTAAAAGTTCAGGGAGCACTAAGCTAAGGCACAGACAAACACGGAACGTACTTTCAGAACAACACTCGTAGAAGTACTTACAGAATCTGGAGATTTTACTTGTGATTGCTGGGTGCAATATTTAAAACATGAGTGAAAAAACAAATCAAACAGAAAATGTTTATAAGCTTAGGGAGAGATTAGCGGCTCTAAAAATAATGGACAAAGAGGATTTTTTTGTATTATCAGTACCACGAAAGTTTCTTACACCGATTTAAATTGAGATGTTGCGTATACATGATGAAGTTAAAGTTAAAAATCTGTGGATAAATTGACGACGTGTTTGGATATTTTTTTAATAAGAAAAGGTAATTAATATTTTGCGCATATTATTTAATAGTATTAGTAAATTAAAGAAATTTATTTTATAAAATTAGAGAAGAAAAAATATCCTAAACTTTTTGTTAACTTTAAGGGGAGGAGGAGTTTCTGCTGTTTGGGACGTATAGTCTAAAACTCGACCCACATATCCTCATCAATTATCACCTTTTGTGTAAACACCTACTGTGAAGCATCGGCGAGAGTTGAGCACATCCGTCCCCATGAGAGAGTCAAGGAAAGGTAACAGCAAAGGCTCCGCCAGTAGAGAAGTGAGACGTGAGGGAGATGCAGCAATGGAACGCGCCAACTCCAGCTTAGATGGGTTCGTCACCTCCAGTGCTTGCAGCACGGAACCTGGAAGAACAACACGACAAATATTCGCATATACGTCTTCCCTGTAACCTACACGTGGAGAAGATGTGTGTTTCAGTGAAGTGAAAATGTTCACGATCCGGGAATCGAACCCGGGACTCCTATTTTGATCCTGAGGTGTGATAACAACTACACTACCCATTAACCTTCCACAACTTGACTCCATCTTCCGGGGTTTAGATCTGGATGGAAAAAATTTCATTACAGACAGACTCGAGACCGGAATTTGATTTTGGAGGGACCAGACTCCTCAAGTAAACTTTATTGATGTTATAGTAGTTTGATGTTAACTGAAAGTTGAAAAACGACAAATTACAAGAGCTGTTCAAATTTGGTCCCATTAGCTGCGACGCAGACCTACCACCGACGTCACGAGGTAGAACACACTCGCCAATACATGCGGAGTCTGAGCGACAACTTTAAACACCTATATCGCTTTCTCACTTCTTATAATAAAGCGCATTACACCCTTTTTTGTCTCGTGTTCGTTTTATCTCCTTCGGAAGACATTTCCAGACCTTAACGTTTTTTGTTCCTATTAATGTACTCTATCATTACTCCAGTTTTTACTTGGAGTTCTGGAACAAACTGTATGTACGAATGTGACGTTTGTCAAAAATATCGAGAAAGGGAATAAAAGAGTCTAATGTGTCTCTAAAGTTAACGAATATTTGCTTTCTGAATTTAAATAAATTTCAAACGTTATAGGTGAAAAATCAAGGAGGAAAACATATGTCAACAAAACTTACAGACATATTAGCAATAACATATCGTCTAAAGTGGTGGGCACAAATCAAGAGCTACTTGCTCTGTTTTAAGTTCAGTGATTCATCTTATCGTTATCCTCATAGAAATATAAATACCTAGAAGAGCATCCACTTCCTCGTTGACGTACAGCTTTACAAAGGGAAATTTGCAGTCTTCCTCCTTCTGAAGTGTTCCTTCAGTTGTTTCTGTAACTTCTGTCCCCGCCACCCCACTCGTTTTGGAAACCGATTTCATCCCTGTTCTTTCTTTGGACTTTTCTACTTCACTAGTCTTCACTTTGTCGTCCACCTGTCGGTTGAAAGCAAGTATGATGTTATTTCAATCTCAATAACAATTCTGTCTCGTATAAGAGTTAGCAAAAGCACCAAATCTATCAAGCGTGCACACACTATATAGGCTACAAAAGAGGCGGAGAGGCGTATTCTGATGAGGTGAGGAAAATGTGGCTCTGCAAATGGGTAAATGGGCACAGCATTGTCACTTGTTGTTAAACTGTTATTCACTGAATTATATTTTTAGAAATAAAACACAATATGTTAAGAAATACAAGTTTTAAGTAATAAAATATGAATAATATAATATTGCTTCCCCCCACTCCTAGAGCTACGGCACTGGAGTCATCGCAACACACGATCTCAGTTTTTTCTTACTAGCACAATTACCCAATTCGCAAGATCTTCAGACATTTTGAGTTTTTTATTTGAAATTACAATTTCATCCCATTTATGAGGGTCAATCAAGAAATTTATTTTTCGTAAAAAAGAAACGTTATCGAAACTACACAAGAATTTTATTTGCACAGACAAGTTCCACACAAAATCTTTTTGCCATTTACCAAGTTCATTTAAACATTCGTCGATTTTTCGATGTACTCTACTGTTACACCACACCACAAGCCCAGATGCGATGTGGGTATTTTTTGGGTAGAAGCGGGATTCAACCATAAACCACAACCTTTATGGTAGAGTTCGCTGCCACCAGCTTGGTTTCCCAAGCAATCAAACACACGTGTAATAACAATAAAATATTCCTTTAATACAAGTTAAATTGAAATCTGCGTATTTACAAATTTGAACGAACTCTCAAATCATAAATACATTTTTGAATTTGTTATTACAGAGTTATTGCTATCTGAAAGCAACAATTACACACAGGTATAAATACTGGTGTTATCAATTAATTCGGAAATCTACCCATATCATCTCAATCTCAAAAATTTACAAGTCGCTATCCCGAAATAACTAACTGTTCCAAGTTATGTCATTCGCGCCTAATAGCAATGTAATCGAATTACCGCAGAAATTCTCAGTGGTCTGACGACCAATACTAACCAGGTTACATCTCAAATAACCTGGGTACTTCTTAACACTTCCGCAGAAAAGTCTGAAAGTCGCTGAGGATCTTCAATCCTCCCAATATATACGGAAGCGGAGGTCACATGACTACACCTTCGCTACCGTACTGAGCACTCTACATCATCTTGGTCACCCCTCAGCTTCTGAGAACACTGCGTCTTTACCGATATGCCAGCGTCCTTCTCGGGATGACCATTATTTTTGCATCCGGTGGAAATATTCCATTCACACTGGCCACGCACTTCTGCAACATTCTTCTGAGGGCATTCCTACTCAATTTTCAGAAGTACATGAAAACGGTTCAGCACCTACACAATGAACGGGAAGGCTTATTGGCGGTTACTTTTCCTTACTTGGCGGCGACTGGCCCGACCCTAAATCTCCTTAGGAATTTCCGGCTAGCAAAATGCTTGGAAATGTTAATATTTCACAAATCGACAGACTGCACTGGTCCTGATGTTACATCTACAAAGAAAGTCTGAGAGCCATTGCTGGGTTACAGCTTTCAACTCATCCGAGTAATATCGTCGCTTTGAACATTCTTCCTTTGCGCGACTAGAATCAAGAATGTAACAAGGGGTAGGGTATAAGTGTATTGGCCCGTCGACAGCTCGCTTTCTCCCGCGTGTACCTGATCCTGCGACGGTGGGTGTTGCGCGAGACGGTGGTACATAGAGAAGGAAAAAGAAAGAAAGAAGAAATAAGAAATCTTGTAGCATGGTGTCGAAGGAGCAGTGGCGTGCCTCCATCGACCGTTGGAAAGAAGGTCCTCGCCCGAAGGGCGGACGAGGATCATGCGTAGACGCTGTCCTTACGCAGTATTGTGCCGGGTTGTTGTTTTGGAGGTAGACAACCAATTTCTATCTCGCAAGGTCGACTGCCTGGAGAACCAGTCCCGGAGAAACAATATTTTGATCTTCGGCGTGCCGGACCGACAGGGCGAGTCGTGGTGCGACTTCAAGAACCATGTGCGGGTTCTTGCACAACAACTGCGGGTGAAACTTCATGATCGGGATATCGAGAGGGCGCATCTAGTAGACCGCAGAAGACCTATTGTTGTAAAGCTGGCCTCTTACAAGAAGCGAGAGGAAATGTTGAAGATGACAGCTAAGTTTCTGCGTGGCTCTCCTTTGCGAGTGGCAGAGGACTTCTCCGCAACTGTGCCCCATACGCGCTCTAAATTTGACCCGTATTTGCAGGACGCGCGGGAGCCAGGGTTCAGAGTCAGCATCCGTTATGACAGCATCCGTTTTGACAAGAAGTGGTGGAAGGGCGTAACTACTCGATCGCGGAATTAGAAGCCTTCCCGAAGGAGCAGCGTCCTGAACGCGTGACCAGCCCGAGCGTGTCATCGTCGGCGGCGACGCAGTCACAACCGCCTCCACCGCCCCCGGCTTGGACACCTGCGTTGCCAACGCAGTTATCGTCATCTCAACCACCACTGCTGCCAACGACTGGGTCATCGTCGCCTCACCACCGGTAACCCTTGCAGCCGCCGCCGCCACAGTCCTCTGCAACGGTTCAACCTTTGGCCGCGTTGCGAGCCTCACCACCACCTCCATAGCGACGGAGCAACGCTGTTCTGGAAACGGGACCGAGCGCCCTCGCCCCTCTTCCTCGTTGCCAGTGCCTCTGCGCCAACTACCGCCTCGCACAGATGCCAGAGTCACCCGACTACAGGCAGCATAATGGACGCCCAAAGCGGTGACTAATCACTCCGGAGAAAAACCCAAAACAGGTAAAGCGCAGAGCCGGCAGTAGGACTTATTGCATGCAACTCCGACGATAGGGTGCTGGAATGTGGAAGGTCTGAGGAAGAAGCTTTGCCAAGGAAGTTTTTTAATTTTTTCTTGATAAATTTGACTTTTTGGGTTGGTCGAGACTTGATCAAAGCAGGGTGATGAAAGTAATGTACACGTATTCACAACCGTAGCAAAACATCTTAAGAGAAGACGCATGCGCGGTCGGCATCCCGGTGGAGTCGTACTGATATATCCATTCGTGGTATTAATTCAAACACACTATTTCGACGCATTTAAATTATAAAACCCTATTTTCAAGCTCAATAATGTTACTAAATATAGTTTTGATCTGAGGAAACACAATTAAAAACCACATTACTTTTAGAATTTCAGAATTTTATGCTAGATTTATGCTGGTCACCAAAGATGAAACACTCGTTATTTAATTCAGTAGGATTCCATATTCTATAATCTTTAATAACTCAACTTTAGAATGCATCGATCGAGAAGACAAACATAATTATGGCATGTGCCACGGAAAACATTAATCTTAATTGGGGAAAAGTGATTTTCTCAGACGCTTTTTCCTTTGCAAATGACGGACCCGTGCACGAATATCGACCTCGTGGAACCCGATATTGTCCTGACAATGAGAGAGAGTGCACGATCTCGACGCGTATCAGTGGCGTGTTGGCGCTGGGTACGTTCTCGCGGTTTAGGCGTTCTTCACAGAATACAAGGTCGTCTTGATGGGCATCAGTATCTCCATATCTCGCGAGATATTATGATCTCTTCGGTGCGGCAATTGATCCTGCTGAAGAACTATTTTTTCAGTATCATAATTTATCTGTCCACACGTCTCGTTTGGTGCAGGAATGGATTGCAGAGCAGGAGGAAGTGAAAATTCTCTCCTGACCACAACCCAATCGAAAACGTGTGGGCGGAGACGAAGCATGTCATGGCCGAAAACTGGCCTGATCCATCTCCTACAACCACTGATGCGCTCTGGGATGTTGTATGTGAAGCGTTGGAGAAAATTGCCAACAGCACGACTTATGCGTCAATATTAGTTAACTCAATCCCTAGACGGTTGCAAGACGTGATAGACAATGACGGGTATTTGACTCGTTATTAAGTGAACGAACATGTTTCTTTGAAATGTTATAATTAACGTGATATTGAATTTTCACCATACACATGCAAGGGTACAACTGCCGATAAATTTCAGAGAAAATGGCAAAAAACGAATCACTGCGTGCACATGCAAATTAGACGCCATGTATAGCAGCCGAGATATGATCGTGAATAATTAACAATATGTGCAATAATATCCTCCCAAATTGCAAGTCACTTTGAGTTAACAGGATATTTCAGAATACAAACTATGTTACCGATATGAAATACGTCGAAAAAAATAATAACACACGAAAAATCGTAATGATAAAGAAAACTTGATAGGGCCAAGTGCTTTTCGTCCGCGATAAATTCAGGCATTAATCATTCTCAGTTCAGAAGTGAAACATACACAGTCCACGCTCGAACATTGCAGTGGGTAAACAAGTGTAATTGAACGAGATCTAAGTACATAGTAAGGTTTTAGATTACTCGCTCGACTCCCAAGGCGAACACACTGGACCAATGTTAGCAAGCCTATGTGTCCAAAAAAATACGACTACCTCATTTTTGCTGCCCTGGAAACATAGTCACACAGCAGTTCTCATCAAAACCGGTAGGGTGCATCTCCCCCTATGGCGAGGCAGAGTCAAGTGGTACTGATGTCTCTCGGTCAAATTTCGATAATTGGAGAGCGCGGTGGTGCTCGCAGTTGCCTAGTATGGTGCCAGGCTCACTATCTTGAACTATATACTTTCAAGTAGGTAACAATAGGCTCTTTGTACTCGACTGGCATTTTCAAACCATCTTCACGTTCATTACCATCGTGGCATAAATTTTCGTAACACAAGTAATGTACACCGGTCGCATCAAAGACTGCAGATAAATGTGAGCAGTCTTTAACGCGGACGTTTCAACGAAATTTCAATAAAATATCCAAGAGTAAAACTAACTTCTTGTACGATCAATATAGCATTAGTCGGAAAGTAAAAATGTGGAACGCCAAATATTTTAGAATGAGTATGATTGACAAAAATACAGGATTTCGTGTCCCACAAATGATTAGATGTATTCCAGAAAGCCATCTGTCCATGAGCAGAAATAGAAAATTAGTTATTACGTTATTTTACTCACATTACCTCCAATTATTTCTTATTTTCGTCAGAGTCAATTTTAAAGATAAATGTAGAACAAAATTTGACGAAATGAAATCTAAAAATCCTCAGTTTTTTCATTCATAATCGATATGGATAAACTGTCGTCATACATTTATGTGACGCTTAAAAGACAAGAAATATGCCGTGATTCGAAAAATGGATTTAATGAGTTATGAGAGCACACTTTCCACTACGCTTCTTTGAACGAGGAGGGTAAAATATATAACTACGTCACACAATCAAACACATACACACAAACAATAGAAAATAAATTCATGCATGTCTCAGAGTATGGATTGAAAACCTGCAAGAAATTTCATAAGGATTTACAGTGAACTTTACTTTCGTATTTTGAGTTAGAATCTCGAATGAAACAATGTAAAAACTTCAAAATTTTTGTTATGCAGAAGTTTACATGCTCTAATATCAGGCAATCCTCGGTAATTCAAAGATATATCACCATTTTTTAGAAAAATTTTCTCCTGAATATTTTACCTACATTTATTTACTATTTTAATGTGATATTTAGGTAAATGCATAGGTATTAGCAATCTATGAACATATATATATAAATATATACAATATTTATAAGAATAGTTAAAGTTATAAATTGAAATTTCGTGCCCTATATATGTAAGATTTAAAATTTCTTTCTCTCAGTACATGTGCTTATATTCTATAATTGTATTCTGAAAGATTCTTTTTAGAAAAACCGAGCGAATTCCAATAATTAATAAAAAAATTGATTCAAATATATTTTAATTATTTTTTTTAAGTCGTCTCAAAAAGTTTGATTTTATGTTCCAGAGTTGGGTAACAATCAGTTGAACGTGAACAACATCCCACTACCACACTACTGTGACCTAAATCATTTTAAAACGAGTTAAATTCAGTATTACATGGTATTCAAATAGATCAACGTAAAATTTGATTAGGTATGTGTAAGACGTAGTACACAGTGCTTCCGATTCAAAAAATTCCATATAGAAATTAGCTAGAACATGGCGGAACAGTGACGTTATGTCCTGCGGGAAAATCCATGCAATGTGATATTGTCCGCTATGGGTACCATTGTGAACAGTGAGACCACATCGAAACTAACTAGTAAGTCACCAGGTTGCAGTTTGAACGTTTTTAATTTGTTGATAAAATCAGTATAATCCTTGCTGTGCGAATCCGTAGTGCCCACATGTGGATTCAAAAGGAAGCACTGTGTACTATATCTTACACATCAAAATGCTGGCTCCGATATGTGTACGATACCTTTGTGGTGTGGAGCCATGGAGAATCTGCTCTTAACAAATTTCACAAACATTTAAACATCATTCACAGCAACATTCAGTTCACCATGGAGAAGGAAAACAATATTAACAGTTGGCTTTTCTCGATATTTTGGTCACTAGGAAAGAAGATGGAACTCTCGGTCACACGGTCTACCGTAAGAAGACTCATACGGACCGATACTTAAACAAAACCTCAAACCACCACCCAGAACAAAAAAGAGCTATGATTAAGACTTTAGTGGACCGAGCCCGACGTATTTGTGAGCTCTTATACTTAAAGAAAAAACTCCGACATCTGGAATCCGCCCTACAGATCAATGGGCATACACGTAGAGAAGTACGTAGAGCCCTTCAACCAAAAATAAGTAGTAATATTATAGATGAAGGAAAAGAAAAATCGGTGGTGGGTACAGCATTTCTGCCTTATATAAGTAACGTCACGGACAGAAAAGGAAAATTACTGAAGAAACACAATGTTGCTACTGTGTTTAAACCTACATGTCAAATTCAAAATCTCCTCAGACCTGTTAAAGATGTTCGGGATCCTCTGACTAGTGGTGGCGTATATCGCATCCCATGCTCTTGCGGGGCAGTATATATTGGCATAACCAAACGCAGTATAAATACTCGTATTTCAGAACATTCAAGGAATTGTAAGTTGGGACAGGTGGAAATATCGGCGCTTGCTGAACATTCCTGGCTGAAAAACCATGACATTCAGTTCAATCGTACTGAAATTATTTCTTCCTCCACCCACTATTATTCCAGAATTCATCGGAAAGCCATTGAGATTATCAAACATTAAAAAAATTTAACAAGAAGGAAGAAAACTTCAAAATCCAAATGACATGGTACCCTGCTTTTCGAAATCTACATATAAAACCCTTCCGTTTTAATTCTACCAGCCAATCACAGCAGCAGTTTGGCGAAGCGAACCAATCACAGCGCTTCGGAGAAGCGAGCCAATCAGAAACGACCCCTACGTCACCGCGTTCTATAAGTAGGCGGGGGTCTCCGGCCGGGTTAATAGTTGGAGCCGGGACGCCGAGGAGGACACTACACCCACGACACCCCTACTGAAAATGGCAGCCGCAGTAGCCGCCGAAACGTCTATAAGAAATAGCAGCGGACCACGGCTTAATAGCCCGAAAAACGATAATAACAATTATTAGAATGCCTCAGACGTCGAGTACTTTGAGGGTTAGAAGATATTTCTTCGCCTATTAGATGAATCAAGTTGTCGAGAGCCACTAAAAAACACAACACCATTTTTTATCATAAACCCATCTAACATAAAATTCCCTCCCCCCTCCACTCCATTTAATCTTTTCAATCCCATTGTTTCTTACGTCGTTCTCCTCCCTTTTTTAAACAAAATTGTGACTAAAACAATACAGGGTAGTGCAAAGACACAAACAATGTCAAACACAATTTCCTGAAAAATGATTTTTAAATGAACTAAAACACCAGTTATTTAAATAATTTAAATAAGTCATATCTGTGGTAGATTTCGTTTCATCATCAAATAACAAACCGGGGAATAGAATAATGGATTCTCCTCGCAAAACCTACAAAACCATTCCACGTTTTTTTTCTTCATATTTCCACCTTCAACATTAGTTTAAACTACTGGCTAACAGACACGACCCTTAAGAAGGCAGAGGTCTACGAAATATTTTTATTTCCAATTTATACTCATTATATAGCCGTGAAAATAGACTGAAATAAGATTTAACGCTGAATGTATTGCAAAATACACCACAATGATCCGAAACATCACTCTGAACATACTGATTCACAATCGCTCAGTATTACAGAGACCCCAGAAATGTCTGTTTTCAGTCCACCAATGGTGAATAAAGGTGACCTTGAGAAGACACAGAACTCATTTAAAGTTAGGAGCGCTAAGAGATGACCTTCGCAGTATAAAGAACATGATGTCATTGACACTCTCAGCGTGGAGGTTGCATGGTGTCAGTAACCACCCAGCTAATGTGGAACGGGATAGGAGCTCTGACCTATAAAGATCGTTTCCTGTGTTTTAGTATGGGATGCTCGCTCATGATCTCCTGAGGTTGCAAGAATCCTGCAAACCAAATTAGACTACCATCGGTCACAAAGGCGTGCAAATGTATCATATCAAATATTTCTTGTAACTATAAATAAAGTTTACAAAAGCTGTTGCCTTATTTTAACTACCTTACTTCAGCCTGTTCAAGATTCTAATGCATTGGAGAATAACTATTAGAGCACTCACAATTATGTCATCTCTCCATAACTTCACTAGAAATTTAAGGGGAAATTGAGCGCTTCTCTTAAAACCAAGACCTATACTATCGGACTAATTACGTCCAGTCATAATGTCTTATCCCGTCGATCCCCACTCAATAACCCCTCACATCGTTTAGTTCCTCGGCCCCGTGTAGAAGGTCATTGAAAATGCCCTATTATAACAATCACCTAATGCTGCCGCATCAACATTCTCTATTGACAGTGGTTTGCAAAATAGTAGGAAAATACGAGGTCTCCATTGTTTACGGATATTGAGGAATGATAACCCATGATATTAGTGCGGTGCACCACTTTTTCTTCTCAAGAATCCTTCGTACCTTTCCTCCGGAGATACCGGTGGCGGTGGACACTGCGACAGGAGTGGGGCGAAGGGCGGGCAGTGGGATCACCGTCATCGGCAATGCTCCTCCTGGAAGGGGACGTGGGAAAGTATCCCTTGAAGATGATGCAGATGAGGACTCGAGCAACGCGCGTGCAGCAGTCCATGGTTCATCTGCAGTCGCAGCCATCCACATGGCGGCAGAGCGAGCCGCTCCCGTGCGGTTGTCTTCTACCTGTCAAACAAGAAGAAAGCAATCATTTCTGCTACTGGCTAAAGAAATTTTTGTCAATATTTCCCCAGTTATTTTTTGTAAGGAAATATGAGTTAATTAATATATGTGGAATGTGTAAGTAGACAAATGGTAAAATCTGTACCAATCATCATGAAAATCTTTGAGAGATTAGAGAGAAGTGTAAAATTAAAGAAATTCTCCTCTCCTGCACAATGATGTTTTATTTATTAATTTGATGAATTTTTGATGACGTTTCGATCATATGCCTCCTCTTCACTCATATCATAATGCTGTCTCTTATACACATCTAGATGTGTATAAGAGACAGNCCCCAGTCCGGTCGAACGGGGCTCCAACCCACGTTCTCCCGCTCAATAGCATAGAGCTATTACCACACTCGTCAATACTTTCACAATATGTTAAGTTTTGAAAAACATCGAAACACAAGAATATATATAAACAGACATTCCTAAACTCCTGAAAATTATCAGTAAATTGTCAGCGTCTTGATTTGGCATTTAATTAATTACATTTATCAAAAACAAATTGTTGATCATAAATGTTCGTATTGAATATTTAGACGTGATATGTATGTTAGTTATAATCATCAAAATCACAAGACCAACATGGTAGATACTGTTTTCAATGGAATAAGAACAACTTATGGTTCTACAAATTATTCGTAAACTCGTTCAATACCTGCCGAAGACACGAACCGATGTCAAAACGTTACGTAAGGACTAATTCAAAACAATTTCTTTGTGAAAATTAAACAAACCAATAAATGGTCGCATTGAATATTCTATTTTTCATACAATCAAAATTTGGTCCATTGGACCATTCAATCGGGTATCTGAATTTTTTCAATAAAGTTACTGAAATGAGTTGAGTTGAGTTATATATCTGTCTCTTATACACATCTAGATGTGTATAAGAGACAGGAATAGAATAATGGATTCTCCTCGCAA
>NNCF01130450.1:116674-155325 GCA_002313205.1 Laupala kohalensis
TATATATATACACACATACAAAGTAGAAATTAAAATAAGAAAAAATCTTTTGCTGCAATTGGATTATTCTTTTTATTAAGTCTTAGAATCAGGATTTATTTGTGGTCGCACCTAGAATTTGCCTAAATAACAGAAAAATGGAGTTTCCGCAACCAGAAAGTTCCGTTGGAAAAGGTACGACAGTACTCTCCGGTTGTTCATCCCGAACATGATCTGTTAGCAGAGTCGTGATTTTTTAACAGAACTCTCCAGTTAGGGCAAAACTGTTGATGTAACTGTACTCTCCTGTAAGAACACGTGGACTGGACTCTATACTATTGTTAATGTAGCACCGATGTTGATCAATGATCGCAAGAGCGCAAATAAAGATGTACGAACTTGTTGAGAGCTCTTCATTAAATGGTCTTAAGGTCCTTCTAACCTGGAGAACGTAGCAAGGAAGACCTGCTCTCGGCATCGTGTTAGGGATGAATGCCGTATCCAGAGTACATTGTGGAGAACGGCCGCGAAATGAGCTCCCTCGTCGATTAGAGGTGTCTGTATTGCCTTTGCTTCCACAGCTGAAAACAGCCGCAGGCAATAAGTTAAAAATTTCATTTTGCCCCTACCTTATCATAAATATTGTCTTTGCATTTTTTTCATTTCCATCGAAGTTTTTGATTTTATGTCCAACATTTATTTGAACATCCTCGCCCGGGTCCAAGTTCATCCTGGCCCGGGTTTTACTCCGGTTTTCCTCCGGGTAGTGGAGGATTTCCTTGAGTGGGAATGTCATTAATAATTTTGTTTTATTAATCTCAAATTTTAACTGCACTAATATATACAATTTATTTTCAATAATTAATGGATAACAGTACACATTTATTAAATAATTTCTTTTGTAAATACTGAATCCGCCACTGCCCATGATCCTTGATCGGTTTTGATGGGATGTTGCCCTTGCTTGTTTCCGGAGAGTAACTTAGTTTATTGCCCTCCACCTGGTCATTCTCAGTTTGCAACTGCTTTTTTGACAATAAAGCTTATTTATTTATTTAAACGATGAAAGTACTCTCAGTAACATACGACAAAGTTAATACAAAGTACTTACAAATGAATTTTGAAAGGAGACAGTTTGTTTCATTCCAGCCATTACAACCATCAGCACTTATCGGAACGTTCAGAGGGGTATTCCAAAATCGCATTTGATTACATAATTCCTGGTGCATAAATAATATCGAAAATAGTGAAACATGCTCATGGTTTGAGTATCTCTTTAATGCCGAATAAAGAACATAAATATACTTCAATTTATAGTGTTTTAAATGGTGATACAAAAGTAAAGGTCTATTGTTGTGTTTTGTAAAATCTCTACTTCTTTCTGTCTATTAGAAGGAATAGAAACCATTTCACAGAAACATATTTTTAGTGTTCTTAATCCACTTCAGAGAGATGTAATAAGATATTGGATATACAGCAGAAATGAACACAATGTTCTTTGGAGTAGGTTTCATTACTTTTTACTCATTGTTCAATCTCTGAATCAAATTCAAGATTAGTCAATCGGCATGGACATCTTTGGACGAGACTTGAGGGAAAATGTGAAATGTAGGAGAGGACATTATTATTTCAGAGGTGGACGATTCACAGGAACTGGACCGCCCGAGGACGAGAGCGATGGGGTGACGAAAAGCTAAGCTAAAGTGGTCTCAAAGATAAATAGTGTCAATTTCTTAATAAAAATATGAGTCTGTTGCTGTCAATGATGAACAAAGAATACGGAGAAAATTCTCGTGCCTCTCGTGGTTTAAAGATGGCTACGATCATTTCAGAAGCTTGGATAACGATCACTATCAAGATGAGTCGGAAGATGACGTCGAATAACATTAGAGTACACATACATTACAATATGTACTTAATAATATCATAACATTGTTCAGTCTTGTGGTTTCTGTTAAATGAAAAGCATCATGGTGGAGTCTCTTTGCATGAAATAAGGAAGGGAAGAAATGGAAGAAGTCATGATCATCAAGGACTGTCTAAGAAGAATAAAAGGAGAGTTCTCTCTGGTTTCTTGTGTGATCTTGAACTTTGACCTTGCCCTACACCAGTAACAAATAATAAGTTAATCAAGTATAAGTGGAATGGGGGACTTTTACGAAAATTTATGTTCAACAAAACATGTGCAACCGCGCAATGTGTTTGCTGATGCGAGGGAAAATTTGGGACTTGCACGAGAATTTGAACAGCGTATTTCTCTTACACATGAGAATGTTTGCTCTTCACGTGGACACCAGCAAAAAGTATTCGCGCATCATTGTAATGAGAGATCCAAGAATGTTTGCTGCCACGTGTTTAAGAAAGATTCTGTCAATTCAAGTTTTTTCAAGCGAATAAACAGATTGGTGATGTGAGTCGAAATTCAGTCTGCGGCTAGTATCTGAGACTTGTGCATTGACGATGTCTAAAGAAAGAATGACAACCGTTTAACGTACGCAATATTTTTTATTTAAAGAAACCAACAGAATATGTTTTTAGTATTGACTTATTGAAATTTAAGTGTTTTTCATGATTTTACGGAACTTGTAATTTTTTTTGACCACGAAATGAGTGATAAAAATTTTCAAAGGCCAAACGAACATTTTCCCCCTCCAATTTGTTTTAAATCTTTGAAATACGTATAGTTATCATTTTATTTATACATTTTAAGAGAAATTGGTTGTTTTCGGTAGGGGGTAGGGGGTTTGAAATTGACTACAGAATCGTAATGTACGTTCTAACAAATTCAAAAATGTATTCTTTATCAAAAACTGTTGAAATTACAATGTTTTGTCAAGGCGAGGACTTAGATAAATTTACCTTACATCTTTTCAAATGGAAATATCAAAAGAAAAATCTTTTCTGCGTGCTTCCTATCATCTTCCTAAACACGAAAATAACATTTTTTTTCAAACACAAAAATAACATTTAATTTTAAATTATCCAGGAAAGGAGGGTACCATGACATGACACAAAAAATTTATACTCGTATTTTTTGGCTTCAGATGCTGTACATGAATATGTATGTATATTGTATATAGTTGCATATTTACAATAAAAGTTGTTGTTTTTCAGCAATTTTTGCTTTTTCCAACTAAAGAAATTTGTTATTATCACCACCTAATAAGGTTTCTAAAACACGTATACGAAACATCATGTAACAATACAATTATTATTATTACTTTCTTTTACAAAGTTTGGTATGGTTCACCTCATTCAAGTACAATAAAAACATGCATTTTAATCCGATGAGACTCGACAAGTTTATTGTCATCCGCGAAAAGTCATCAACACCTGTTTAACATGATGGAGCATAGAATGATTACACAGCATCATCGTTCCTGCAACAACAGCCGTGGATATTGATACGGACTTAATGCGAGCGTGATAGAACTTTATGAGTCCTGCTATGTGAGCATGTGGCATTGCAGTATAATATCAACAAGAGATCGTCAAAACATACTCGTTGCGACGATGCCCGGTCTTTACTATTGGTTGTCGAAGCATCAACCTGATACTCTCTCCGTGAAAAACAGTGTCAAGTTTGAAAATGACTTTACAAACTAAACTGTAACTGAGCTAATTTCATGTACCTCTTTAGTTTTTAGTGCGTGTCATAATACAAAAAATGCCAAATAGCGAATTTTTTTTTTCACATTGAAAAGTATCTTTCAATTTCCCTTGTCTCGCCACCCAGTAGGTTTGCTAAAAATCTCAAAGAAACTCCACGCTGTAGAATACAATTATTATTATTATTATTATTATTATTATTATTATTATTATTATTATTATTCTGAATATTATTTTCTTTTCAAAGGTTGGTATGGTTCATCAGTTTCAACCAACACCACTTCTGCTCCTCTTCATGTTGCCCTGCCCCATCCCCTACCACCAACAGTACCTCCCACTACTACGTCGCAAAACGTGGGTCTGCGCCACACTTGTCTTCCGGGTCCTTGGACATGTTTCATCTTATCGTGATGCAACATTGTGCAACTGGGTTAAGAGGTAATAGTGGCGGTGGAAACATGTGTTGGGACACCATGTGAGCGTTGGTTTCTCAGTTGCTCTCTCGTCACGGAAAGAGGATCACGTGGGACCAAACCAATGCCTCCTATCAGAGATTAAAAAACAGGGAATCGAACACTGGACCAGCAAATTGAGTTATTCGTGTGCTGTACATCTGAAGCTATCCGGACATTGGCGAATGGGGGGAGGGATACCAATTGCCACTTCCCTTCGAACTCTCCTAGCGTTTGATAGGGGCAAGGTGAGTGAACTCGTTCACATGATTCCGTATCCTCATTGGAAACCCAGCCACCCCTATTGCCGTGGTTGCGTTGTCTCATAGACATTTCAAGGGCATGTGTACTGGGATACGTGGCTCCGTAGTCTCATAGAACTCTTACTAACTTTCATGCACTAAATAATTTCTTGTCAATTTTATGGATGTTTTATTTAATCCGATATGATTAATTTGTGTGCGAAATTGTATTAATTTTTTTCTTTACAATGTTAGTTTTGGATAATATAGATAAGACTTTTAAGGGTGAATCAAAAATATGTGCAGTGGATTTGAATCAGTTGTTTTAAAATTTATTTAATACGGAGATAAAGTAGGTAAGGAGTGAGAAAGATCTAAAATATTCCTAAATAGTTGGTATATATTTGGTATGTATTATTTCTAAATATTTGGTATTAAAGCGAGAGTTTTTTTTGTTTTCTGTTTTCTTTGCGGTGGGGGGGTAGATATTACAAAATCTTGATGGGGTGTCGTAGGGTTGGAGGGCATAGGCACCCATTGTACCTAAATAATTTATTGCCAAGCAGCACATAAAAATAAACAAGAAAGCACAGGGAACAATAAGTCACTACACTCTCCGGAACCAAACAAGAGATCGTACCATCAATTACGATCACGAGACCGGAAGAAAATCGGAGGTACTCGATTCGGGATAAGAATCAGGAACTAGTGCAAGCAGTCGAGTAAAGATGCAGTATCGATAAGAAGTATTATAAAGAAGAAATAACAACAATAATAATATAACATTAAAAATATTCTGTATTTAGATAATCATGTATGAAGGTAATCGTGTATTAAGTGTTTTAATAAATCTTTCTAAAAAGTGTCCAAACAATAGTAAAATAATAGACTTTTTGAAACTATTTTTTTACTACCGATCTTTGTGGTAAAAGGATTCTTCTTACCATTGTCAAATAAAGTAGATTTATATTTCGTACGAAAAAAAAATAGTTATCTAAGAAAGATGGTACTTCGGAAGGCTCATTGGAATAATTGATATGGATTCAGTCAGGCATGGAAAACTAGAATGCAAAATGTGTTGTATCCATTTTCACATTATTGAATGTAATACAGAATTGACTGTAATACTTTTGCATTATATTGAATCTAATACCTTATGTTATGTAACAACATTACATTCAATATAGTGCCTTGCTGTAAATTTAACTAAAACTAAATTCAAGTACTACTTGCTGTAAATTTAACTAAAAAATAAATTTTCAAGCACTTTTTTCTACATAACATTCTTTTTTTTCTCGCGTAAAAATTGGTTTAAACGAGTATATCATGTTTTGCAATTTAGCTCTCGAATTTCAAAAATAAAGGAGGTAAAATATTTGGATGAAAACAGTAATTTCTATAGAAACAAAGTCAGGTACCACAGAAAAAATCACAATGTAGACAACTCACGGACAAGGCACTGCAATGGCTCCTAAAGCATGTAGACACAGAATTTTACGGATGTCCGCTTCCCCATTGGTCATCACAAGTGAACGTAGCTCCTGTAAAGGAGAGACAACTTTAAAAAATTTTGAGTCCATAATTATATTACTGAATTATTAACTTTAACTACCTGAAAAAGCAGTGGCGGCAATTAAGGGGACTTTTTTGAGGAAAGATAAATATTTCATTTTTCCTACTAAAACTGAGAATTATAAAAAGAATTACACAATTCCTTATGTGGTAAGCACCAATTGACTTTCCTTAGATTTCTTTTCTTGTTTAAATCGTACTTAGTGGAAATGTGTAGAAAATATCATGTAAATGAAAATCGTCAATATTTTGCCCCCCCCCCCCCTTTTTGATTCCCAATCGCCGCTGCTGTGAATAAGGTCATTTAAGTTAATAAAATTAAAAAGGGTGTCAGTATGAAGAAGCAATAGAATATAGGAAATTGTGGACAAATTTAAAAGGTTCTGAATATATTATATATTAACTCCTAAAATATTTCAAATAAATTAATTAATTAAATCTTAAAGTTTGCAGGGGTGCTTTAGAGGCGGGACTTTTCCAAAAAGCTCACATATTAATTGAAATCAATTATACATAAATATAAAGTTTCATTTTTTTATTTGTATGTTGCTTTTCTATACACGTATTTTTGATAATATTGTTTGTGCAATTTTGTTGTATTTCTTGTGCATTGTTCATATTATGGGACAATCGGGTGATTACTAGTTATTGGGAATCATTACGTTTAACGTTGCGTATTCAGAAAGTCGGAATGGAATAAAATTCGGCTCTGGATTTCAAAGACCACCGGCTCCTCAACCCCACTTCCTCCCAACTCTTATCCCGCCAATATTCCCCCACCGATTCCATTCTGACACTACCGCTATACAACTTCTTTTAAATCTGGATGGAATGTGGAGCTCGTACAAGATATCACATTTTGCCTCCCAGTATATCTCCGAACAGGAACTAGAATGTCATGTTTATATCGTATGCATCTCTGCATTAGAAAGGCGCCTTTTCATCCCATTTCATATTCTGGTTTCATAGCTAGCTCTATTTTAAACTTATTTTCGTATTGATTTATTCAATACCCTTGAGGTATTCCGATGTTTGAAATCCCTCATTGGCGCTTCAATTCCACCAGGAAATATGACAACATGCGACCACTGCGATTCCTACCAGGAAGCTCGAACATCTCTTTCCATAATATTCCCTACCACGTCACTTGCCTCACCGGCGCATAATTCAAATTTAGAATTTACTCATGTGACTCAATACTATGAGGTGTCACATTATCAACAGTTAAATATCAACAACAATTTATACTCGGACGGTTTTCTCTGAACCAAAAATGACGAATAAACATTTTTTTCAGATTGAATTGTAATTTTGTTTTCCATACTATTTTTCCATTGTTTTTCATATAACATTGGAGGTTCCTTAAGGATCCCATTTCTGGGAACCACGAGCTTATCTGATACACCTGTCCCACCCGTCTCGGAGACACAGAATCTGGATCTCAAAAAGAGATTAGTATAAGAACCCCCTTAATGTTCTGTACCTCTGGCGTGAAGTTGGCAGCTGATGTGGGAGGCATCGGAATTCCTCCGATGTCCGACGACGTACGTCGGTCTCGTGCGCTAGCTTCCCGTGTGTCTCGGGCGCCCCGCGCCGCCATCTTGACTCGCCGTCGCGTCGCGTCGCGTCCTCCAGGGCAACAAGGCGCGCGCCGAGTGCCGTCGCGACGATAGCAGAAGCCGGGCCAATGCGTATCGAACATGCGCACGCGCGCTGCCTGCAATGGAAATCCGAAAACATCAGGTTTGCAAGATTCCAAAATGCTTACTGGCGCTAAACGGTCAAGGTAACTTAAGTACATATTTCCTTAAATTGGACTATCGTGCAATATTTTCTCGATTGTGAGAGACAGCCATGTACGCTACACTACCTTATTTACGCTGATGGGTACATTATTGTTGTGTAGTTAATCCTTCGCCTGAGAGGGCAGGCCTCACACAACGTGAGGATTTGTTAACTATTAAAGGACTAACGGGAGGAATATAGAGCTCATTCCAGGGACACATGCTTTTATTTACACTTATTCAGTATACAGCTGCGTTGTATGAAGCCACGAAGCCTGATGATGGCACACACTTTAGCCATGACGAGAAGAGCTAGGGATTTATCCAACATTGGCGGGAAGAAAACCAGAAGACAACCAGAGTGGTCGTCCTAGCAAGCAAGGGTCAAGGATCGGCAGGAACGGACGTAGACTGAATGCCCCCGCGCGCCTCTGCTCGAATCTATTTAAGGACTTGTCTTGCTGAATAGAGTATTCTATTCTGCAGCGCTACGTTGTTGTTCTTCTGTCGCGTGCATTTTAACTCTCTATTGCTCATAATTCGTTATATTATGCACCCAAGCGACATTATCATCAACATACCTGTTACAGAGACTACTTGTATATGGTCTACTTCCATAAATATTCCTAAATTTCTCCTGTTCCATCAATGAAAAAGAAATTCTTATTCTATCAACATCTTCGCCTTAGATATACTTAAATTGTAAACAGCGGGATGATTATTTTGTACATGAGGCTCTTTGGTATTGCCCATGGGCGCAGACTTGTAAAAAGTATATTCTTGGGGAGACTCACTTAAACACGCTCAAAATAGGAAAGCGCTCCAGGAAGATTACGGTTTTATGTTGCCTCAAAAACATATTTTAGATCACTTTTTTATCTGCAATGTAATACTGTTTATAGTAAATTTTAGTGAAACTTAAAGTGTAATGTAAACTGCGAATGAAGTTGTCATTAGACAGTATTGTACCATTAGTGTTACCATGATTTTAGATCGTTGTATCCGCAAGTTTCATAACTTTTTCGCAGGTTCTAAACGTGTTAAGATGCCACTATCTTGCCAAAAATCTTTTTTTCCAATTGCTTTATAGAGATTCTTCCCAGAAAAAAGACTCAGAACAACTATGTTTCTTGCCTAATCACGAATGAAACAGTTTGCTGTTAAACATTGTGTGGTAAAAAATTGGTGAATAATTTTATTACGAACAAGCATCAAATTTGAAATAATCTCCTTCTAAGTACTCTACTTGGTTAACGATTCACTTATCCCAACGTTAATTCCATGGTTGAAGGAAGTAATCTTTCGAAAGAGCCTTCGGCTGCTCTGTCGTGGCTCTCTCAATGTCGGGAATGGTGTCAAAACGTTTTGCTTTTAGCAAGGATTTTATTTTGGGAAAGAGCTAGAAATTGCATGGTGCTAAATCCGGAGAGAAAGGTGGATGTGGACAGACATGAACCATTTTTCTGGCCAAAATCTTGCATATCAGAAACGAAGTGTGGCTCGGCGCGTTGTCGTGATGAAGGAGGAAGCTATTGGCCAATTTTTTTGGTCTCTTTCTCTTCACCTCGGTTCGTAAACGTCGCTGTAAGTCCTTGTAAGATTCTCAGCTTACAGTTGTTCCCATTGGAACAGATATTGATAGCACTATGCTCTCACTATAAAAATAATGAGCATGACCTTGTTCAGTAGCGGCGATTAGGAATCAAAACTGGGGTGGGAGCAAAAAATATTGACAATTTTTATTAACATGACATTTTCTGAATATTTCCACTAAGTACGAATTAAATAATGAAATAAATCCAAGGAAACACAATTGTTAATTACCACATCAAGGATGGTGTAATTTTTTTATAATTCCCATTTATAGACGGTTAAAATGAATTTTTTATATTTCCTTAATAAAGTGGGGGGGGGGCGTTGCCTACACCCCCACGCTCCCTCTAATCGCCGCCACTAATCTTGCTCGACTTAGATTGACGTGCCTTCTTAGGACAAAGAGAGCCACTAGTTGTCCAGTGAAAACTCTGAATTTTCGTCTCAGAGTCATATCTATACACCCATCTTTCATCTCCAATTATAAAACTGGCCATGATTCGTCAATTCAGTGCAATCTGACTCACGATTTCCCTTCAGTTCTCAAGAAAAGGACTATCGAACTAATTATTTCAAGTGGAAGTAGCATCAGCCGTTGCTGCTATAAAAATTCATTCGCCGTATTTTTATTATATCTCGTATTCGCCTGTTTAACTAGAGGTTTTAGTGTAAACGAGGTAAGGTGTCGGAGTTTGAGTCCACCCACACGCGAAGTTCCTCGGAGTCGGTACCCATAGAAATGACAACTGGTCCATCAACTCCACACTTGGCTACTGGGAAACCTTCTCGGAGACCAGGTATAGGCTACCACCCACACCGAAAGAAGTTCAGCTTACCCTGGAAGTCAAAGGCATCCGAAGCAATGTGAAGTTTATAACATTAATGAACTTGTATTTGTTTTAAACTAGTAGAATTTTGTAACACTATTGAAACAATTTGCGCTTTTAAATTTGAACACTTATGAACATAATTTACATTCATATTTTTCTATCATCCAACAAATTTTGTCAACAATACAAATGTTTTCTACAACAACAATACAAGTAAAATTTTGTAATCGCTCGAAGAAACTTTGTAATCTCTACTGAATTTTTGCAAATGGATCCAGGTAAGATTATTCTCATTTTCGCGTTGATAAATCAAATGTGTGAAATCAATTTTTTAAAGTTAGAAACAAATAAATTAACTTTATTAGATCGTTATTGATAAAATACTTAATTAAAACATCGCATCATAGATTCTTTTGAGATT
This sequence comes from Laupala kohalensis, assembly GCA_002313205.1. Classification (NCBI taxonomy): domain Eukaryota; kingdom Metazoa; phylum Arthropoda; class Insecta; order Orthoptera; family Trigonidiidae; genus Laupala; species Laupala kohalensis. The sequence continues at coordinate 127,157 of NNCF01130450.1, forward strand.
ATCTTATGTCTGGATAACATTATAGTTCCTTATAGTTTACGACTTGAAGTCACTGAACGATAATACAGGAACAAATTTCAGATACACAATAATTATTCATTCTATAATATATCAATCACATAGAAATCTCGTAGATTACGGTGAACCTCACCGCCAGGTAACAGATTAATCATGTTACGTCGAATGAAAATGGGAGACGGGACCGGGATTCGAACCCGGGACCTTGAGCTCTACGCGCTCATGCGCTTACCAACTGCGCCATCCCGTTCGCCTCTCGGGCCCGTCTACCATTCTCATTCAACTTNCGTAGAGACTAGATTCCTCATCTGAGGCGACTCCCTTAGGAAGTACTTGATTTGGGTATTATTTTCCACAAGTTGAATGAGAATGGTAGACGGGCCCGAGAGGCGAACGGGATGGCGCAGTTGGTAAGCGCATGAGCGCGTAGAGCTCAAGGTCCCGGGTTCGAATCCCGGTCCCGTCTCCCATTTTCATTCGACGTAACATGATTAATATCAATCACAATTTGATTTCATTGAAATGGAAAATCAATATCATAGAAATAATATAAACGAAGGGGGTAGGTACCCCGCCAGGGTGACGTCAGCAAAGGCTTGCTGCTGCACTAAATTTACGAGAACTACTGTGACATAATCCATCACAACTAACATCAACTTAGTACAGAGAACAGGCGAAGATAAAACTAAAAGAAAGCTTTGGCGTATTGGTTCATAAAAATATCATCAATGCCACTGGAGCAGTGGTTCGCGAACTTCTTTTGTGAAGAGTATTATTATTCTTTACCTATGTAGGAGTATTATGCAGGAGTCATTTGTACAAGTTATCCTGCGAAAAAATACGAAATTTCGTACAAAGATTATATAAAAGAAAACATTAATGAATATCATGTGAAAGAAATAATCAAGAAACAAAAGAATCTTTGAAACGTTTACGTAATGGTGACATCTAAAGAATCAGGAAAAATTAATTATATGTTTTTGAAGATGAGTCCGATGATTACGAAATTATCATTCTTATTTCGAGAATTTTGGAAATATTTTCCAAAGCAAAACCCTTTGAATTCGTACTTTGGCGTCGACTGGAGCGAGGTCTTCCGCTGCTGCTGTCGTTGCAGCTGCGTGCACCAACGACGCGCGAGGTGGTAAAGTTGAGGCGAGACGCGCCAGTACGGCGGACGACGGCTGCGGCGCTCGTGTTGTGTGCACGAAGCGCGAACACAGCTGGTGTTCCATCGTGCGGAGCATGCGTAGCGCCGATACCTGCGCAAACGAAGAAAATTCTCTTATCAATGTTTCCCTTTCGCAATTTCCAGTATCAGTTTGCCACGCACTAGGCGCTATTTTAATGCCTTACGTAGAGAAGAAGCAGGTGTTCAAGTATATCCAAGAAAAAAAGCTATCTTTATACAACACTTAAGAATTGTACCAAAGCATCTCAGGAACAATGTACGTTTGAATATTATTTGAATTAAAAAGAAATATCCATTGTAACAAATAATTTAACAGGAATTGAATTGTAAAAAAAAGAAAAAAATATGAAGATTTGTGTAAAACGATACATGGTTTAATTAAACCACATAACTTATCAATGGTACATTTACTTACTCGTTATCAATAAATAATTCTGTATCACAAATCAACCTCTGAATAAAACTCGACGCTAATATGAGACATATCCAGTGGAAGGGAATTTGTCGTGGGAGGGGGGGGGGTTCGGAACCATGGCAAAATTTTTATATTAGTCTATTTTAAAATAGTTTCCCTCAAAACGTATAATACACGTATAGTTAATTTATTATTTCTTAATAATTAACAACGCAAATAACTCGAACAAATTAAAAATATAAGGATGAATAACTAATCACTTTTAATTTCCAATTTACTTGTGATTTCCAGTTAAAATCTGGCTTTGGTATCACGCGTTAAATCACAATGAACGGAAAAGAAAAGAAATATCACTCACCTCTTCATGTTGGAGTCTCAGAAGTTGATCTTGTAATTGTCTATGTCCAAGGCGGTTTCGCAGTAGTGCTACCACTACGTTGTCCAATGTGGACGGCTGCACAATGAAGACCGCATATGTGATATATCATTATAAATCAAATCCATTGGTTATGGTCTACCATATAAAGTCACACAAAAGTATCCTCAGTCCCAACCATATAAGGAAAAGATTGTCCTTCTCCTTAACTATTATGTATCGCCTGTGTGGTTGTGGATCGTCTCTTTCGGTCCTGTTTGTAGATCTTTTGCTTCGTGACGATGCCCATTCATAATTTCTCAATATGTTTCTCTCCTTAACGCATTTAATGTGATGGTCATTCTCTTGGAAAAGTAATAAGAAAATTAAACTACACTTCAACTGATGACTTATGGTTATGGCTTATGGCATGAGGAATAAAATTGTAACTTGAATTTAGTGGATCATTTGTTGTTTTAGTCCAATTTTTAGAACAGTAACCTTCCTATAAAAGCCTAACTTTTACTTTCTCATACACGTAGTATATAGAAAGTATTGTAAACGTGAAAAGAAAAATTCGAAAACGAGATTTTTGCGGAAATATCCGTTTTGGAGATTCCTGATTCCGAAAAAAGTTGTTTTTGGCATAACGTCCGTCCGTCTCTCCGTCTGTNATTCATATTTCGTATTTACGATAGATTTTACTTGTTTTCGATGCACGTGCTGTGATTTTGATTTTGCTTTAAAGCAAAGGATACTTCACATGAAGGTCAAAGTACTCTTTTGAATGCTTCTCAGAAACGGCTCCTACGATTTTGCTTAAATTTTCTGTACGTAAAGTACAATTAGTCTGCATTACAACCGCATTAATGATATTTCGCTTGAAAGTTAGATATGGACGCAGTAAAATAATTTCTGTCTGTTACATTTACGTGTCGTTGACCTTCCACCTATACCGGAACTCTACTCATGTGTCGTAACCTCTTATCCGGTGACGCTGCATCTTTTCGCTGCGTAAGCTTACGTATCAGATGTGTCCACTGCTCCTTTTGCCAGATGTTCTTGTTAACTTGGTCATGCTGTGTGTCATATTTAATGTTCGTGCATATTATTTGATGCGTGAGGATGTTATTTTATTTCTTATCGGTTGGTTACGTGTTTTTTTTGTCTTGAATGTAATGTGTGATGAATCTTTTTGTTTATTTTAATGATTTTTTAAAAATTTAATGCTTAATAGCAGTTTCAATCGTTAAAATATTATTGTAAACAATATATTTTAACACAGAATTCTTTGACGAGTTAGATAAGGAGCGTTTCGAAATAATAGGAAGAAAATAAAACAGTGAGTATAACCTGTTTAACCAAAATTAATCATAGATACGATTAATGTTTATTAATATAATTTTGCAATTTCATATTGCAAAAAATTAACTCTTTAGTTTTTAATTAAATTATATAAGAATATTGATGATCTCTTGGATTTGTTCTATCGTAAATAATATCATAATTATCTTTATATTTATTAATAAATATGTCTTTTTAAATACAATATAAATCTTACTTATCTTATCTCTTCCAAAAACGAAAGAACAGAATTTGTATACTAGAGATTCATTTATATAAATGCTAGTAAAATTATTTCTTTAATAAAATTTTTAATTTTGGTAAAATGAGGACGTCCAAAATAAAGAGTAACATGTCAAAATCAACCCTTTCCTAATAGAATGCTTTAATGTCACTCTCTAGTGCAGACTGAGAAACGCATAGGAGAAAGAATGTGCAATAGTTTGGACCACTAGTTTTCAAAAGTTGTCATTCTCTTTCATAAGAAATTTCAAGTATAACGGAGAGTGATCTGACCCTACAGGAAGGAGCCGACAATAGGCATAACACATTCTTAATAAAACCAATTCGTATTTGCTATAAATACGAATACGCTTTATTATGAGTATTTTACGTATTGCTCGTTGTACAGATAAAGCAATTATAATGGATGTAAAGTCTTACAATTTAGTTTATCTTTTAGCTCCAATAACAGATTACTAAGTAGATTTACACTTTCGTCTCTCTCCATACAGTGTAAACATTTTGTTTCTAATAGTCGTCTCAGTTCTTGTTCCGGAGCAATGTATTAAGAACTGGGCAAACATTCACAGAGTTTTTATTGGTAGCTTATCATCCTTTTGATGAATGAATTGTCAATAAATTGAATATTTTTTAACCATAAAATGAATAAAATTTGGTGATATCTGTACAGAAATAGGCCGACTACCAGCGTTCCTTAGCGAGTCCATGTTCGTCTTAACAAGGGAACTCAATTTGTGTTGAAAATGTTTGAAACATAAACTACTAAACATTTGGAGATAGTTGTCACTGAACGTTTGAAGATAAGGCAGAGACGGCCACTGTGCAAAATTTTATTTTGATATATTAGAGTACGGAATAAGAAAAAGACTAGGCTGTACAACCGTTGGCCAACTAGTCGGTGGAGGAAATGAGCGACGTTGCTTTTTTAATAAGAGTGCCTACACCACGCTGACAGTTCGCCAACTTTTGTATGATGGCTTATCGTTTCTGGGCAGGTTTGCTCCCCCGACTGGTGCCCGATTCAACTGGATCCAAGTGTCGGAGACCGACCGAGGCACAGAGGAACAAGTATAGGTGCGCACATATCCAACTACAGTTGTTCAGTCGGCAAAGCTCTGTTTTCATGATGTGTTGAACTTAACCAAATCTTTCCAACTTTTTGTATTCGAGTTATATTCCTCCAAAAATTTTAGGAAGTCCGACTTGGGCCGCGTATTGAAGCAAATCGTCCGAGAAAATGATTTTTCACTTAATAGTGGTGAAATTTATATTTATAATGTATGAACCCAATGCATCATTTTACGTTTTCTTGTGCAACGGAGCAATGCACATACTTCGGCGGATTCATCGAAATCCATGTTTATACACAGAAAACGATGAACGATTAGTTGGATGTGTGCGCTCCCGGCGACAGTCGGCCGACAGTTGACCAACTGCTTGTTGTTCAACTCAAAGTTGTATGTGTGCGCCTATCCATAGTAAAATCAGGAAGCATAGTTTTATTCTCTGTAAAGGTTCAAACTTCCGTTCAAACTTCAAGCTGGTCGAAATTATTCCCAATTCCAAGATTGTGCGATTATAAGGGAATAAATGGGAAAGGCCAAAATGCAAGTTCGCTTTTCTCATTTCCCTCTTTGTAAACTTAGCGCTAAGAAATAGTAAAGTACGTTTTTGACCGATTCCGTCATTCTCCTGAATCACATCCGAGAATGGTTTATATTTAGAATTTCGAAGGTAAGGTCATTTAATCATTATTTTTTCAGTAATTAAATATCTATGTGTACAGATACTGCTGCGGTGCGTGTTGCGTGAAACGGTGGCACATAGAGAAGAAAAAAAGAAGAGACAAGAAAACTTGTAGCATGGTGTCGACGGAGCAGTGGCGTGCCGCCATCGGCCGTTGGGTAAGATGTCCTCGCCCGAAGGGTGGAAGAGAACCATGCGTAGGAGCTTGCTTTGCGCAGTATACAAGTTAAAGTATTATTTGTATGCTCCTAGTTATAGGTGGCGTCGAGCTGAACCCCGGGCCTGGATCGAGCAGCGATTGTGTTCTGGAGGGCTTGCAGGACGGAGTGAGGGATTTGTTGTCCGAGCAAACCAAAATCCTCTCAGATATCAATTGGTTCAGACAAAGGGTGGAGTTACTGGAGTGCCGGGTTGTTGCTTTGGAGGTAGAAAACCAATTTCTATCTCGCAAGGTCTACTACCCGAAGAACCAGTCCTGGAGAAACAATATTTTGATCTTCGGCGTGCCGGACCGACAGAGCGAGTCGTGGTGCGACTTCAAGAACCATGTGCGGGTTCTTGCACAACAACTGCGGGTGAAACTTCATGATCGGGATATCGAGAGGGCGCATCTAGTAGACCGCAGAAGACCTATTGTTGTAAAGCTGGCCTCTTACAAGAAGCGAGAGGAAATGTTGAAGATGACAGCTAAGTTTCTGCGTGGCTCTCCTTTGCGAGTGGCAGAGGACTTCTCCGCAACTGTGCCCCATACGCGCTCTAAATTTGACCCGTATTTGCAGGACGCGCGGGAGCCAGGGTTCAGAGTCAGCATCCGTTATGACAGCATCCGTTTTGACAAGAAGTGGTGGAAGGGCGTAACTACTCGATCGCGGAATTAGAAGCCTTCCCGAAGGAGCAGTGTCCTGAACGCGTGACCAGCCCGAGCGTGTCATCGTCGGCGGCGACGCAGTCACAACCGCCTCCACCGCCCCCGGCTTGGACACCTGCGTTGCCAACGCAGTTATCGTCATCTCAACCACCACTGCTGCCAACGACTGGGTCATCGTCGCCTCACCACCGGTAACCCTTGCAGCCGCCGCCGCCACAGTCCTCTGCAACGGTTCAACCTTTGGCCGCGTTGCGAGCCTCACCACCACCTCCATAGCGACGGAGCAACGCTGTTCTGGAAACGGGACCGAGCGCCCTCGCCCCTCTTCCTCGTTGCCAGTGCCTCTGCGCCAACTACCGCCTCGCACAGATGCCAGAGTCACCCGACTACAGGCAGCATAATGGACGCCCAAAGCGGTGACTAATCACTCCGGAGAAAAACCCAAAACAGGTAAAGCGCAGAGCCGGCAGTAGGACTTATTGCATGCAACTCCGACGATAGGGTGCTGGAATGTGGAAGGTCTGAGGAAGAAGCTTTGCCAAGGAAGTTTTTTAATTTTTTCTTGATAAATTTGACTTTTTGGGCTTGGTCGAGACTTGATCAAAGCAGGGTGATGAAAATAATGTACACGGATTCACAACCGTAGCAAAACATCTTAAGAGAAGAGCCACGCGCGGGCGGTATCCTGGTGGAGCCGCGGTTATGAACAAAAATGAACTCTCAAATCGGTGTAATGAAATGAAAACAAATTGATAAACCTTATTCATTAAAGTACTGATTGCCGACACTGAGTTACTAATAAATAAATAAATAAATTTTATTGTCAAAAAACAGTACAAACTGCGTATGACCACGTGGAGGGAAAAAAAACTAATTTACTCTCCGGAAGCAAGCAAGGGACCATCCCATCAATTCCGATCAAGGGCCCTAAGGCAGAGGCGGATTCAAAAAATTCAGCAAAAATTCCTAGATAAGATAAAAAGTTAGCTGCGAGTTAGTTTGTTGTTTTTTTTGTGGGGCTTTAAGGCTCGTCAACATCGAGGTCATTAGAGCCCTTAAAACTTGTACAAGTAGGGAAAATGCAGTTACGCACTAGGGAGAGCCAACATGACTCTCCCCGCGCCTCGCCGGGACTCCCGAATGACTCAGCCATACCCACTAAAAACCTTCCTGAATTACAACTCAAAACTCAGATCCCAACATATCTCAAGACTTCACTAAAAACATTTTTAAAAAGAAGAGAAAATAGGAAAATGAAAGATACCCTAGCCCTAATAGCGTCGGGATCGAAAAGAACAAGAGGTAACCAAGGGAGGTCAGAAAAGAGAAAGGAAGGAGCATAGCACAAGTAAGTGGGAGTAATGCCAGACTCCGCTCGGGGCCCCGTGTTCGCCAAACACGTAATAACTAGATGTAAGTCCCCCGGGGGAAGTTACTAATAGTAATTGTTTACAGGTACGGGGATAAGTCAAAGTACCACAACGAAAACTTTTATACAAAAATGAACCAGATGATAAATAGTCTCGAAAATAAATACCCCAACGCGAGTATAATCATAATGGGAGATTTTAACACCCGAATCGGAGAAAATAATGTCTCATCACCCTTTGACAATGATTTCGCGCTTGTAAACATGAGAAATAGTAAGGATAAAAACTTAAATCTGGAAGGGCGAGACCTATTAAATTTCTGCAGTGCACATAACCTAACTATACTAAATGGTACGTACGGATCAGATATAGACGGGAATGTAACATTTATTAATAAAAACGAGGAAAGTGTGATAGATTACGCGTTAGTCACGGAACATTTTAGTACAATATATGTGGACGACTTTCGGATTGAACCCAGAATAAACTCACACCATATGGCCGTATGTGTGAAAATCTATTTTTCACATCAAAACACTTCAGTAACACCCAAACACATGGCGTCAAAATTAGTAAAGTACAAATGGAATGACGACAAGAAATCGGCCTATAAGGCGAATTTCTCAAGGAATCTAGGAATATTACGTAACGATTTCCAAATTAAACTCACGGATCAAAATTACAACGCTCCATAATACATTGTTTATAAAAATCAGGGCCGACTATGAAAATAATTCAGGGGAACAAAAATTCAGGAAAATATTCGGTGTGGTATAATGATGCCTGCAGGTAAGCAAAAGCATCCGCAAAATCTGCCCTGAAGAAATATCAGTGACTAGGTAGGATAGAATTGCGCAAATCTTATCTTAAAGTCCGCGGAGAATATAAACACATAGTTAAGGAAAGTAAACGAGCCTGGCAACAAATGGAAGTTGAACACCTCAGAGAAATACTATCAAAAAAATGTAGCCGCGACCTGTGGGGTACAATTAGTAAAATAAAACGAAATAAAACTATATCAAATAACATAAATGCAATGGGATGGAAAATGCACTTTAAAAGTCTTGTAGCAGGAAATGATATCACATCCCGAAGTAGTAACCAAATAGAAATAATATTTACAACCGACGATGTGTCTGAACTTGATGCGTGTATTACATCACATGAAATATCTTATGCCATTCGCAATTTAAAAAACAATAAAGCGCCTGGAGTAGATGATGTTCCTTCAAAATTTATTAAGGAACTAACCAATGATATTGTGCCATTGTAACCGATTTTTTTAATTACACCTACAAAGAAGGTGCTACTCCACTCATGCACTACGGCTGTAATACAACCTATTTATAAAAACAAAGGAAATATAAACGATCCAAATAGTTATAGGGGAATCTCACTACTTAGTGTTATTGGAAAAATTTATTGCAAAATTCTGTATTGGAGACTACAGCTCTGGACCGAGAAAGAAAATAAACTCTCGACATAACAGGCTGGTTTTCGAAGCAACAATAGCACAATAGATAATCTATTTATTTTATACACGTTAGCCGAGAGAGAAACTCGAAAGAAACGCGGAAAGCTGTACAGTGTGTTCGTAGATTTTGAGAAAGCTTTCGACACTGTGAACAGAGACATGCTTTTTTGTGTATTAGCGGACAAGGGAGTGTCAAAAACATTCCTACGTACTTTGCAAGCTTTATATTGCTCTAACAATGTATGCGTTAAAACAAATAATACGACTGTAACTTTAACTTTTCTATTAACTCAGAGAGTGAAGCTGGGATGTGTTCTTTCTCCGTTGCTATTTATATTTTTTATTAACGATATAATAGAAAAATTATGTGAGCCATCCACAGATGTCCCAACAATAGGTGCTCCTCCTGAACAGAAACAGATACCAGGGTAGCTATTTGCGGACGATCTTGTTCTATTCTCCACAACACCGTCGGGACTTCAGATAGCTCTGGAGCTGGTCTGGGATAAAATGTCTCTACATATAAACATACATAAAACCAAAGTCATGGTATTCAAAAACGGATGGATGTTTAGTAAAAATGAAATTTGGAAATACAAACGTCAACCTCTCGAGAAAGTTAAAGATTACACTTATCTAGGTGTCAAAGTAAGCATGAACGTAACCTGGTCAAGACATATACAAAAATCAAAACAAAACGGCACGTATGTTCTAAATGAAATTCAAAGAAGTACTGGTACCTTCTCTGATCCTAGGGTTGTAGTAACGATATACACGTCACTATACCTGCAGTAGCGTATGGAGCAGAAATATGGGGTGTTGGGGATTGCGCATCAATTAATCGCTTCAAAATAAATTCTTGAAAAATGCTCTTGGCGTACCTCCGAGTACACCTAACTGTGGTACTCTTTGGGAACTCGGAGTTCTACCGTTAGAAGTAAAAATTAAGATGAGGGCCATTAAATATTGGATTTCATTAAGAAATGGGGAAAGAAACAACAATATATCAGATTGTTACGAGTTAACGTGTAACGATGGGTGGGGTCAAAAAATTAGAACTATAATCGAAACTGCCGGTCTAGGACACTTGTGGCAGACAGCTCCGGCGAGATCTGATTATTAATTAATTATTCAGAGACTTGAAGATATAGAGAAACAAAACATAACGGCTGAAAGACAGGAAAAGAGGTTACTAATCGTGCAGAATATTGTGGCAGGAGACTAGGGTCGAAAACCGTACATTGATAAATTAAACTAGGTAGCAAGAGCAGGTTACGCTTGGTTTCGCTTTGGGGGATGGAAACTAAGGAAATTGAGGGGGGATCGAGATTCGCAATGCCCTTTATGCACAGAACAAGAAGATTGGGTCCACATTCTACTAAATTGCGTTAACACTGAAATAGGTCGAAAAAAGTGGCTTCTTGAGAGGGGATACAATCGTAAACCAAGAAATTACACTCTAACTTTTGAAATAATGCGGGATAATAGAATTTCCGTTACTTCACTCCTTGGCAAGTTTCTGCGCATGGTTAGAAAAAAGAGGGAGGCGGAATTGATGAAGGAGATTGATCAGAATGAACATACTTACTTTAAATCTGTATAAATTATTATTGTTATTATTATTATAAGTGATAATTGTAGTAATATTAGTATTTTATTTTAGTTTGTTTTCATTGATTAAAAAATGTGGTCATGTGCGGATATGGACATGTACGTATATTTAGGTAAATATGTAAACACGATTTATTTGGGTATGTTGGTATGAATGCATATATTATTTACCCTGCAGATATAGGAAAATTTCCGACCGAGAATACACCAAATTTGGGAGAACTGCCAACCTACACAATTGATTCCCTCTATGTCGTATACAACTCGACTAGTGATATTTTCATCTTATACGTTGGATTCACTACCACCAAACTTGACAAAATAACTCTAGGAGAACTTGTTCTTAAAATTTTCTTTTTTTATCCTTTGTAGAGTAACACAAAAACACAATTCCCATTTACAAAATACTTCTGTAATTTATGCAAGAAATCTTTATTTTTTAATCTACTTTCAACGAAATTCATTTTACGGTAGTTTCTTTGTTGTTTCCATAGCGTTGGTACGCCCGTGCCACACGAAGATTTTAGCGCGTTTTGTACGTGTTTTATTCGATATTATGTAGTCAAGTCAAAGCGAGTGTCGGGATTTTGTTCTAAAATATTGGTGGTGGCTGCCCTGAAACACCACTCGAGTCCGCCTGAACTTCGCCATCTTGGTGTTTTTGGTGTACTCACTTACGGTAACTTCAGTATAAGTATGTAATTTTTCTATGAATTTATTTGATTCTGCCACCGAATTTCTTTGTTCTGTTACAGGTTTCCAGTTACCAACCAGATTCTTTTTATGCTTAACGCGCTTGCCCGAACCGTTGGTTTTCAGTGGTTCCCAACGGTGCTCAATGAACGAAACAGTCATTTGAGTATATATAACAATAGCTGAGATTAAAAATTAAAATTAATATTAAAAAAATAGTTATGACTAAAAAATTGTTTTCTTATTATAACTTATTAACACTTATTAATTTCTTTTCCCGCTACTGATATCATTTACCTACCAAATAATCGAAATATTTTAATACCGCTAATTTTAGTTACTGTTTCAGTTCATTGAGAGTGAATACTAGTGTATAGTATGAACAGCCCACGGTACATGTTAGGGACTCTGTAATGCGCACGGGTATTAAGCTCCGCCATATATATTGTATATATTTTTTGTTAAAATAAAGCCCATTTGAATTGAATTGAATTGAAAAATATCTATTCACTCATAGGCATTGTCGCCATGTAAGTCATTTCACATCACGAGTTTGGTTCGTAAATTCCTCCCAACCACTTTCTTTATTAAGGTCTAATATATTCTATATTTTTAGTACAATAACATTTAAATATTATCTGCCTTTAATTGATTTGGGGAGAAAATGAAAAATTATGAGGAAATAATATAGTAATTCTTCTCCAATCATAAATGGCGGAATAGATAAGTATCAGAAACTAGAAGAAGATGAAGGAAAATGACAGTCAAGTATAGATGATCCGTGAGAGTTAATATTGATCAATTGAGAGAATAAAGAAGGAGCGTAAAAATAGAAAAGACTTCTTAAAAAGAAGTTAAATAAATGTATTTCTGCCACCTATCTGATAATAACTTTTATTCAAAATACGTCAGTTGATTATTTTTATCCTCTGTCAATAACTTCGTTGTGAATTGGAATTGATTGGGAACATTGCTTGCTTCCGGAGAGGAAATTAATTTATTGTCCTCCACGTTGTCATAAGCAATATGTATTTGCCTGTGAGTAAAATAAAATTATTCTTAAAAGAATAAATGTGATTTTATAACATTCTGAAGCTTCTTTGTGTATTTTGTTCCAGTCACGACACATTTCTACTTTTAAAAGCGTATCTACTTTTGCAGGATGCTTTGATATTTTATCAAGCAAATCCTGGAAATTGCCAAAATATCAACACTGCCATCGGAGTCCCTAACGTAGTTTGATCTGGTTTCACTAAAGTGGTTTTTTAGTATCTCTGATACATGTTTTGAATTTTCTTACAGAATTTTCAAACTCGATCATCTGGTTAAATCATGTATTCGAGTTGTCTTCAAGCTTCTATGTAATATATACATTTCGATAATTGAATAATGTCAAGGTAATTTTTAGTATATTACTTTTATCGAGGAGCAAGGAACGAATCTCTCAAATACTAGTAATGTTACGAAAAGCAAGCTGTGAACAAATCCTCAGATGCTATCATGCTTGAGAAGAGATATTTATATTAAATATTAGTATTTACAATGAAGTATTTAACTTTTTAGCAAAATTGTGTAACAAAATTGAATTATAGTTATTCCTTGTAATAACGTCATCAGAAGAATCGATAATTCCGAGAATCGAACTTGAATCGTAATAAATCAATCAATAAAGTGTTAAAATGTATGAAAATTCAACAGTTTCAATAAAATTACCTTTCTCACTTTCGCCATTATCGAAATCACTAACGAAGAAACTTAATGGTTCGTAATATTCGGGAAATCTCATACTTATTTTTCATTAAACCAAACATCTTGTTAAATATCAAAAGAGTGATCCATCAAACAGGAGTCCAAACTACTGGTAACAAATTTTCTAAGTAACATTCGAGAATCGATTCAGTTGATTGTACTTACGTGCCGACCTTTGGAGACAGTATCAGTGGCCATGCTTTATTTTTTCTTTGGAGCAAAACAATTTAAAAATTCGTCATTACAATGCCGTGATACGAAGACTGGGCGATGCAAACTGTCCAAGGTGATAATCAATACTAGATGAATTGGTCACATCTCTCCTCAGATAAAATATTCATCTATCAAAGTATTACAATCGCTCTTTGTGCATAATTTGAAGGAAATGGATAAAAAGTCGTTTTCACACGAAACGCGTTGTATTCGAATAAAATGACATCTGTTGCTAAGGAAATATTCGATACTTCGATTTGAGTGAAGAACTCAGTAAATAGTCTTTTAAAGACGAGTAATAGTAGAATATCAGTTCGAGACGTGATTAGAATTTTAATTTTAATAAGGTTATTCCCTTCATGACAGTTTAATAAAAATGAATATATTTTTACGTAAAAGTAAGTACAATAAAATAAATATGTCGGAGTAATCAAGTTGGCTAAAACATTTAACAATCAGAGAATGTTGATTCGTCGAAATGGTGTCTTCATCAATGCTGTAGTCCGGAGCGTCATTTTAAATTAACATAGTGGGAGGGGGCAAGCACCGAACAAAATAGTATTTTCCTGATTTCTACTTTAATTGGGTATTGAGTGAGAAATTCAAAAATTTAAACTAAGATTAACTAAGTCCTTAACGTATCGACCCTTTTCATTTTAAAGGCACTCACCACAACCCCGATGTTGAGATCCTTGTTACTTTTTCTCTCTGGTTGAAAAAAGCCGATATTCTGGTATTTATGAAATGAACTAAGTAAAGAAATGTGAATTGATATAAAACAAGGGGGAATTACATTACAGAATAATGTATAAAATTAACCATAAAATATATAGCGATTTACATATTATTTAACTTGGTATAAATAACACAATGTTTACACTAAAATTAAAACAGCGCTGTTAAAGACACTGCATTTTAGTTGTAGGCAGTTTGTCCAATTAATTTCTTTATTAATGTTTGTTGAGTTCCGAAATATCTTTATTTTTAATTGAACTCAACGTCAAATTCAGAATCCAATATTTCACTGATGTACAAATGCTCCAGGTAGTCACCGTAGCAAGAGCTACCCTGAGAGGACAAGGTGCGAGTTGATGGTGAAACGCGGTGCGGTGCCGAAATCTAGTGGAAAATTCCACAGAACTGGTACCTGTGAGCTAAGCTGAAAATAATACAGAGAATTAGTCAACAGCTTGCCATGAACGGAATGAGACGTCTGAGGTAGTGCCACGTGGATCTAATGTGCGCCGGTCCTAACATAATTGCTTTAATTATACTATAGGGGAAAGCGAGGAATAGGTACGTGGTGGGCAATAGCACGCTTCCCAACAATTCTGAAACATATATTCACAAAGGTTTTGCAAACATTCGGAAAACAAGTCCCAGTATTCTTGTAAAACTTGTAGTTCTCGTGACGTTCGCAACAGGAATTTAAAAGTTTCACCACCAAGTTTTCATCTAATTCATCACATTTAAAATCTTTATCTTGCGATATTTAAAATAGCATTTTCATCGATTTTTGAAGCAGCCTTTTTATCATAGATTTTTCGCGACGTTTCAACATTTCTGTAGGTTGGCTTCAGGTTGCAAAACATATAACAAAACGTTGAAAAAACATATAATACAAAATCCTACATTAACGGGTTAAATATACAGATTTTAAATATAACGGTTGCCAATAATATAATTCATCACATTCTAAGAAATTGAAGTAAGTCAAGAACCTCTAATTTTTTAAATAAAGTTAATGATAGCCAGTAATTAACTGGCTATTAGTTAAACCTTTTAGTAGCTATTCTTTCCTATGCTAATGCGTGTGAGACATGATGGCGTCGCTTGGGTTCATTGAACGCATATATGCGTCCCATTACCCGCACTATGATCTATCACCCCAATCATTTGTCCGTGCTATATACATTTCACGCTATGCCATCTCTTGTTACTATTCATTCTTATATCATTACATCCCTTGTATTATTAGATCTTAATTAATAGTTAGACGAAAAGAAAAGGTATTTACCATATTTCTATGCTCATAGCGGATTTTTTTCTTTTATTTCTAATAACTGTCGTCTCTGAAATCATTTTTGTTTACACTTTATTAACATGTTGTTTCTATGATATAAAAAGTGTTTTATTGTTTGTGATAATTACAGAAAATAAGTTCATAGAAAAAGTTAATGTTAATTCCAGTAAATCAATATAATTTCATGTATTTGTGAACCACAGACTATGAAGGTGTAATTGTACGCAATGAAATTTATTGCGTACTCCTTCTCCTCCTCATCATTGGGGAAATTGTACGCAATACATGTAAAACATGAAATTTTAATAATGGCACATCATAACAAACTTGAGGTTCCGGATGTTAAAATACATCACATGATGTTTGACTTAGAGATAAATTTTCTGTTTCCTTCGATCGAACGTAAAGAAGTATAACTCAATCTAAATTGGATACGTACGAATATCCAAACTATTCCTATATTACACCGCGTTTACTTCGACACTACTGACGTAAAAGATGGCTCAGACCATGAACGTGTTTTCCAGAGTTTTACTGAAGAACATAGCATAAATGACTAGGGGAAGATCGCTCCCCCCGTTCCGCTTTAAGGGGAAATAAACTTTTTTAGCTCTAAAAACTATGTTAAAGATAGTCTTCATTTACTTTACGATTCCGACCTCATACGTTGTCCAACTGTTAATTAGAATAGAAATATAATTAGAATAGAAATTAGAATATAGAAAAGGATACTATCAGAAATGGTTATTTTTAATATTACATGATCCTTTTAAAGTTGTTTTCAACTAACTCTTGAAAAGGAACATATGCTAACAAAGCGAGCCAATACCAGACCGCGTTGAAGATTGGTTCTGATTCCGAGGCCGGGGACAAAGTAAAATCTCGCCTCGGGTGAATACAACCCTTGCAACATCCGTGAATTGAGAACCAAACGAATAGGAATTTAATTTTAGGAGGGACCAATAAAGAGAAATACAAGGGAGTGCAAGTCCCTCAACCGGAATTTTTTTTGAATTAACTTTTGCTATTTTAGACATTCTTTTATATAAACAACCATGAACGAAATTGCAGTTTTCTCAAAATAAAATTTAAAAATTACGTTCTCATATTAATTTATGTTTTTAGCCAAAATTTTAATTTAGGCGTTCCCGCAAACAAGCCATTTTACTGCTTCAGATTAACTCAATGTAATTTCAACGGTAATTCACATGAAATCGGAAACATTTCGGCTTTCTTTCTAATTATACTAATTCAGTTGTCTAATGAAATTATATTAATTCAGTGGTATTAAAACCGAGAACATAAACGGTGATATTGAAATATATTGTTGGATATAGAAAATGTTATGTGATTCTTTATCAAATGCGCAGAGTGAGAAAGGTAATACCGGGGAAAGCGAGTTTGCAAGAAACAGTGAAATATTGCTACCCTATGCTCATGTTCCTACGTGGGAGTGGAAATCTATTAAAGCAAATTAAGTCGTTTGTTTGTCCCAATAAGTTGTCTCCTTGCACTTTATTAGTTCTTTCAATGGTCATACTGATTTTTTTTCAAGTAAAAAAGATCCTCTTATCATCACGATTTCTATCTTTTATTTGGTGGAGGTACAGGGGGATCCGCCACTGATTCAGCTTAGTGTTTCTCTGTTCAAGTACGCTGACTCAATTTGCGCCTTCACACCAGTCGAATCCACCTCAAACCAACTTTATTCAAGACCTTATGTGATTCGGCGTGTTAGAATCTTACCCCGTCCGTCGTGAATCAACAACCAAACGACAATCAATAGGAGCGTCCCGGTCACTGCATCAAAATGATTATACTAATATTTAATGTTTCAAATTATTATTATTTTCTTCTTTTTTACTTTCTAATAGAATGGCTGCTTGTAATGTACAGGCAATCTACCGGGTACTACTGTTATGATAGAAACTGTTGTGATAGAAACTTTCTGACTAAGTGACACGTGTTCAAAGAACCGGACTCGATCAAGCATCTGATTGTGCGCACCGTATCATTATTATATTTCATTAATACATCTCAGCTTCTGCTGGTATAAATAAGGTACGGATACAAACCAAGCACACTTATTTACTCTTAGCTAAAGAATTTACGCACTATTGTAATTCAAAATAGCTGCCTTCTGGAGAAGAATATACACTTCTCTCCTTATACCGAGGATCTTGAGACTCTCGTGTGGGGCTTTAGGGATCACACCAGTTGTCGACAACACAATTGGTACAACATATACCTTACTAAGTTTCCACATCTTTTGAATTTCATCACTTAAATCAGCACATTTCCGTTTCTTCTCAGCTATGGTGTTTTGGATGTTGTGCGTATTAGGTACCGCTATGTCAATGAGATATGCAATTTTCAATTCCTTATCGCGCAGAACAATATCAGGTCTGTTATTGGGGATACATCTATCAGTTATAATTGACCTGTCATAGCATAAAGATATCTTGTTGGAATCTAACACAGAGGTTACTTCATATTTATAATAAGGCGTTTTATCCTTCAGAAGTTTTGAATTTAACGCTATTTCTTGGTGGATAATAGCTACAATTTCATCATGACGATGTATATACTCTGATTGACACAGGGTACTACAAGCGGACATAATATGCTGGATGGTTTCTGCTTTATCATTACATTTCCTGCATTTGTCGTCTTTCACACTAGGGACCTTAATAATGTGTTTCAGGTAATTCGTGGTTTTAATAACTTGATCTTGGATGGCTATAAAGAAATCTTCTGTCTCAGGAAAGAGATCCCCTCATCTCAACCATGCGTTCGACGCTTCTTTGTCGACATATGTTTGGTCAAGGTCATGAGGGTGCATTCCATGAAGAGCCATGCTTCGCCATCGATTATGTTTTTCATTTCTGCTTTGGATATGGCTATCCACATTATTTTGAGAAGGTTCAATTGATGACAGGTTTAAAGGCGTCAGTTTAAGATCTGCTTGACTTACACTTCGGTGCAGAGTTGACACTAGTTTCTTAAGGTGGAAATAATCTCTCAACTTCTGGACCTGCCTGTTATGTAGATTTTTAATATCGATTAACCCTCTTCTGCTCTTGGTATTGTTAACCTAAGTGTACTTGCTTTCGTGTGGTGCTTCCTGAATTTTGTCAATTCAACTCTTGTTTACTCATGATATTTTCCAGATCAGTATCTGACCATGATATGATACCAAATAAATATGTCAAAACAGGCACTGCAAATGTGTTGATTGCTTTAAATATATGTTTACTATTGTCTGTTTGACATATTTTCCTCTCTCTTATTAAGTACTCTTTGGTAAGTGAATCTTTCGCCTTTGTATGATTTATTTTCTTCCCTTGAAAGTATCGAAGGAATTTATAAAAGTCACCCTCGTCCATTGCTTTCATAGATTCACCCTGGTTAGTCTCAAATCCTATAAGTTCATATTTCCCTCTAGTAATATTGACTTTGCATTTGTCCAGACTAAATGTCATGTTGATGTCACTCGAGAACTGTTCAACTTTTCTAATCAATTCTTTAAGCAGGTTATGTGATGGAGCATAAAGCTTAAGATCATCCATATATAGGTGTGATACATGTTCCGTCCCATTTGATTTTAGGCAATATCCAATTCCTTTTCGTTTCAATACATTAGAAAGAGGATTCAGGGCCAAACAGAACCATAAGTGCATTGCCCTGGAAAATTCCTCTGTTTATTTTAATCCCTGGTGTAGTAATAGTCTGCTCGTCCGTCACCAGGTGAATATCAGTTCTCCAACTTTGCATCAGATGTCTTAAAAATTTAACAAGAATCGGGTGCACTTTATAGATTTCAAGCGCTTTAATCAGCCACGTATGCGGGACAGAGTCATATGCCTTTTGATAATCTATGTAGCAGCAGGATATTTTCTGGTTTTTCCTACTGACTTGGTTTAGGATTACAGAGTCTATTATCAATTGCTCCTTACATCCTTTGGTTCCCTTGCGGCATCCCTTTTGTTCTTCTGTCATGATATTTTGGCTTTCAACATGCAAGTTAAGTATCTGTATGATACAAGATGTTATGAATATATACATGGTCTGAAAGCATGTGATAGGTCTATACTTTGAGGTATCTTTTGTCAACTTTCCTTTTGGCATCAAACAGGTTTTCCCTTGAGTTAAAATTTTTGGGACTGTTTCAGGACTAGTCAAAAACTCATTTATATAGCATGCTAATTTACTACGAACACTAGTGAACTTCTTATACCAAAAATTGTGTATATTGTCATTTCCTGGACTTTTCCAATTATGTGTATTGTCAATAACCTTCTTCAAATTTTCAGCTGTAATGACAGGTTCCTGCATGTGTCATCATGCTAGTAGCTTTTTCTTCCTCTTTTATCCATATGGTTTCCTGATTATACTCTTTTCTGTTGGACCATATATCTGACCAAAATTCTGTTATATCATCTCTGCTTGGTGTTTCTTTGCTATCTCCATCATCTTTTTCTTNACTTAGTTTTGCCTTTAGTTTTCTGTAAAACTGTTTCTCGTTTATTGTTAAATTGATTATTTTGCTGTTTCCTTCTATCACATTGTGATTATCTCCTCAATCGTGCACTCCATGCTGTCAGTTTTTGCTGTAGAGTATCAATAATACTAGTTATATCGTGGTTAGGGCAGTCGCGCTCAGTATGTGTTTTGTATTCCTTCAGGATGGTTGTGGATTTACGCATTAGCTTCTTGCTAGGTTTTCCCATGCTGAATTCTAGAAGCCTAGCAATTTCTGTCCTTTTCGTTTCAATTTTCCTACTCAGTCTTCTCTTCCACTTGGGTACATTTTCCCGGTGGTGATTATCGCTTTGTTTGTTGGGGTCCACTATCTTCGCTCGATTGCACCTGGCAGCAGTAAGAGCAGCGCAGTAGATTATATTATGAAGTTCCTCAAAGTCTTCGACATTTAAATATCTTGGTAGTATATATTTGTCAAGTAATTCTACATTTTTGGCGAAATTTCTAGAACTTTTCTGTTTAGGAATGTTTGGTCTCTTGGTTGGATCTGTGCCCATGTATTCTTGCATCGTTGTTCTAAACATATCATCTATACGATTAACGCATTCCTTGTCCCCTTCCTTATCCAAATTTTCGTCACACGGCACAACAATGTCTGCACCCCGTCTCTCCAGTTCCTCTTGGTCATTAGATTGTTCAGAATTCGCCTAAGAGATGCTTACACATGGAGGTGTCTCTTCGTTCTGTTCTTGTACAGGGATTGCTTCCTGCTCGGAAGCAACCTCACTTTTTATCAGATCTACTAGGTCACTTGATAAGAGTTTGTTCTTCACAATACTTCTTCGCTGATCCGATATCCTCTGTTCCGTTACTGGAATAGTAGGATATTTCTCTACAAACGCCTGGTACAATTTATATCTATAGGCAACCATATCTGTCTCTAGCCTGGTTAGTTGGAAATAGGTCCGCATAAGGAATACATTTATATCTTGGGTCCATTTCATGCGGACACGTCTTTTTCCCTGCCGAAGTGGTTTCAGGTAAAATTGGGTTACCCCCCTGAGAAACAGATTTAGTAGTCGTAGCACTTTGCAATGTTTCTTGATTACTATTCATTGTTTGGGCTGTATTAGATATGGATGACCCGGTAGGAGCCCGCCTGTTCAGCATCCTACCACTACCGGTCCACATGCTGTCACTTCCAGCGTCAGCTTCAGAAGTGCCCTGGCGCTCCCCAGGCAGCGGTTTCTTATCCGAGGCCTTACGACTTTTCAATCTTGTCTCCATCTTGGATGGGTGTGCCTTTTTACCCTACGAACAGGCGGGTTAGGGAGGGTGGGATAGGATGTTAAGGGTAGGAGACAGGAGTCTATGAGCTACTCAATCCATCCATTGACTCCTGAGGGTGCGAGAAAGTGTTCTGAAAGGAGTCATAGGGAAAGGACAGCGGTCAGCTGCTCCTATTATTCGCCTTTTACGACAGGGAGAGATCCTATGGTGCTATTCTTTAAATGGTCCCGGACGCCATACGGGATTTATTATTATTATTACTTTTTTCACTTCTCAGCCAGCTGACTGGGAAACATTCACCTATCCTTGTTGTCAGTGGGATTAGGCTCTGAGGGGGGAAGGACGGATATAATCTCAAGTCCTCGGCCCTATTCATTGACGGTTTTCGGATAGCGTGGCAGGTATCCAGGATGACTGACTTTTGGATTAGGGATATGGAATCAGGAATTTTGAGGAGTTTCATGTTTCTTGGCGTGTAGTTTGGTACCAGTCCAGTCGTTGTTATCGCAATGGGCAAGATATGTACTTTTTTTACTTTCCATAACCTCTTGATTTCAAATGCTAGTTCACCATATTTTGCAATCTTGGTTTGATACGCTGTCTGCAGATTGTGGGATTGTGGGATAGAAATGTCAATAAGAAAAACTTCTTTTTGCTTGAAGTGAAGGGTGATATTCGGTCTATTAACAGCAACTGTGAGGTCCGTTCTAATTTCTCTGTCCCAGTAGATTTTCACATTACCATTCTCAAGAGCTGGTGGGGGGTCGTATTGGTAATATGGGATGTTAATATGATCTTTTATTCCAATGTCCCCCCACAGGGAACTTACATCTAGTAAGTACGTGTTTGGCGAACACGGGGCCCCTAGCTGAATCTGGCATTACTTCCACTTGCATGTGCGAGGCTCCTTCCTTTCTCTTTCCTGACCTTCCTTGGTCACCTCTTGTTCTTTTCGATCCCGACGCTATTAGAGCTAGGGTATCTTTCATTTTCCTCTTCTCCTTCTGTTTCCTCTTCTTCTTCCTTTCTTCTTCATCTTCTCTTTCTTCTTTTCCCCGCCCGCCCCGACCTACCCGTCCGCCCGTCCACTAGTCAGCCCTTCCGCCTGCCCGTCCGTCCTTCCGTCCGGCTCGCACGACCCCTATGCCCCGTAAGCCCCGCACGACCCGTATGCCCCGTATGTCGCGCATGCCCAGCACGCCCCGTATACACCACCCCCGCCCCCAGGGGACTTACGTGTTTGGGAATTACGGGACCCCGAGCTGAGTCTGGCATTACTTCCACTTACTTGTGCCAGGCCCATTTCTTTCTCTTTTCTGACCTTCCTTGGCCATCTCTTGTTCTTTTCTATCCCGACGCTATTACGGTTTCTTTCATTTTCCTCATCTCTCTCATTTTTGTCCTACCCCTCATTCTTGTCCCCCTTATTCTTTGTCCCTCCTCATGTTATGTGCCTCCCCTCATTTTTGCCTCCCCCCTCCATTTGATGATTTGATGTATGTTGTGAGATATGTTTTGGTGTGTTGTAGATCAGGAGGGTTTTTAATGGGAAGTGTTGAATCATTCGGCGAGTCCCACACGCGGGGAGAGTCATGTTGGCACTCCCTAGTGCGTAACTGCTTTTTCCCTTCCTGTACAAGTTTTTCGGGCTCCAATGATCTTTGATGTCGACATGAACCGTAAAACCCCACAAAAAATATTCCAAGGTTCGGGAGAAGCGCTTTGAAGACGATTCTTCCAACATTGTTATGACGCTTGAGATATTCCGAGTTTGCCAAGGATGTGCATGCTCCCATAAGGTGTTTTATGGTTTCCGAAGCTTTATGGCACACTCTACATTTGTCATCAGGGAGGTCTTCATGGAGGATAAATTTCCTATAATTCTTTGTGCTTGTCACCCTTCCCTGTATGGCCATCATGAAGCCAACTGTCTCTCCGTAGAGATTTCCTGTCTTCAACCACAAATTAGATGTTTCCTTGTGGACTTGTGAGATGACAAGGATGAGTACCATGAATCGATTTACGTTTCCATTCTTGAATTCTAAGATCAACTGAGTCACATTTGCTTTTTTAAATTAAACACATTAAGATGTAATGACGTAGCATCCACATCTGCAGCGCATATGATCTTATACAATGTACATTTTTCTTTTCTTTCATGGAAATATTTCCTCAAATTATTAACTTGTTGTGCATGTAGCTGGGTTAAATGCACAACCTCCAGACCACCAAGACTTGTGGTGAGAGTAACTCGCTCAATGGCAGCTTTTGGATGTCGCATCCTATACTCACAGAGCTTTACTCTGATCTCTCTTTCAAGATCTTGTAAATCAGTCATTAACCACTTCACAATTCCAAAGGAGTATGTAAGTAAAGGAATTGCATGGGTATTTAATGGCTTCACTTTGTTGCGGCTGTCCAAGTGGGTTTTGAGAATTGATTTTATCTTAGAGCAGACGTCAGCTTTCAATTTTGTTTTGATTTTGCCATGGGATATTCCTTTTAACTACATGAATCCAAGGCATTTGTATTTTAACTGCAAGTCTCCAGAAGCCAGGACTTCTATTATACCATCACCTGTATCAAACCCTGATGTTTCAGTGATACTTCCTTTCACTACGTAAATAGACTTACATTTGTCCAGTTCAAAGGACATACAAATGTCTCTACTAAAGTGAGTGGTGATCTCCAATAACTGGTGGTTTTGTTTGGGAGAACTGGCATTTAACTTGAGGTCATCCATATACATCAAATGACTTTCTGTTTATCCGGGGTAATGATTTTGAAACCATATTGCGTGTTATTTAGAGCTCCACTCAACGGGTTGAGTGTGATACAAAACCTAGTGCACTAAGTGGGTCTCCCTGGAAGATGCCTCGCAGAAGTCCTGGATTGTCCTCGCTGATGGTCCTGGATTCCAAGGTAGATACAGGGGTTCTGAATTTCAAAACCGTTGACCATTTAGTCATACCTTTTTTAAGAAAATCGATTACTCTGGGATCTACTTTGTAAGTGTTTAGAGATTCAACTAGATATGAATGTGGGATGGAATCAAAAGCTTTCTTATAATCAATGTATGTCATGCTCAGGTTCCTTTTGTTTTTCACTGCTTGGTTTACAATAACTGAGTCATGGTAACTTGGTCTTTACATCCCTTATCATTTTGACATCACCCTTTTTGCTCTTCACTCATGACATTGTTATTAGAGAGATGAAACTGTATCTTCTCAGTGATGATAGCTGTCAGATATTTATAAAGGGTGGGGAGGAAGGTTATAGGTCTGTATTTGCTGGGATTTTTTGTTTTTACACCCTTAGGGAGAAGGTAAGTTTTACCTTTTGCGAGGAAGTCAGAAGCAATCTCAGGGTTCTGCAACATTTCATTGTAATATTGTGCCATCTTATGATAAATCGCAGGCAGGTGCTTAAACCAAAAGTTTTGGAGGTGATCAGGGCCTGGAGCTTTCCCGTTCGCAGTCTTCTTGATGGCTCGTTTTACATCTTCTGGAGTGATGATTGTTTTTGACATCTCCTTTATTTCCCGTACTCTCTTTCTTCCAACACAACAAGAGAATAGGAGTTATGTACCATAGGCTTCTCCCATATATCGCTCCAGAATCCTACAATCTTCTCTAAACGTGGAAGGCCTTCATCTGGGACCACCTGCTTTCCACGGATCTTCTGATAAAAGCCTTTTTCGTTGAGAAAGCTTTGTTGTGTTCTTTTCGTTTCAAA
This sequence comes from Laupala kohalensis, assembly GCA_002313205.1. Classification (NCBI taxonomy): domain Eukaryota; kingdom Metazoa; phylum Arthropoda; class Insecta; order Orthoptera; family Trigonidiidae; genus Laupala; species Laupala kohalensis. The sequence continues at coordinate 151,978 of NNCF01130450.1, forward strand.
GAAGTGGTGTACCGTCGGAGTCTTGCTGAATAGACTTTCAAACGTTGTGTACGGGAATCTACTATTTCTAGCAGCTTTGTAGGTGTCAGCTTTTCCAGCAGTTGCGGTTTGATTATTTGAGCAACTTTTCTACTCAACATCTTAGTGCGAACTCCTCTGCGGTACTGAGTTAGCTGTCCAAGACTTCTTCGGAGATCAGAAATGCGTTTATCTAGTGTCTTCTCTTCCATGGTGGAGGTGGTTTCTCAATACTAGTTTTTCTGTCTTCATTCTTTTGCATCGGAATCCCAGTTCATGTAATGCACATTGTTGTGATTGCGCTGTAGTACACTAAGTGATATGATAGCCCTTCGTCTATCTGCCAAATTTTGTACTGACACTTTGCAAGCTAAGATAGGATAAATAGCTATAAACTGTTGGTGCATTGGATGAGTATAGTGGGTGAGGTCTGTGTCAGCTTTGGTACTTCGCATATATCATCCATTCATGTGGTTTGTCCATTCCAAGCGTTGTCGTATGCGACCGGCCCTAGTGGTTGCAGGTAGTTCAACCTGCAAAACACTTTGGGCCAGTTGAATTGATGATTGTGGGTGATCCATTACTTCTTCGGCATGTCGCTTGTCGGGTATCACAACCAAGGCCCGCCTGCTCAGCTCTTGGTCACCACCGGCTCGCATTCTGTCACCTCCAGCGACGGCTCCAAAGGTGCCCAGGTGCTTCCCAGGCAGCGGTCCATTTTCCGAGGCCTTACGACTCTTACTGCGTGTCTCCATCATAGATGGGTTTGCTTTTTATACCTACAGCCAGGTCTAGAGGAAAGATAAGAAAAAGAAAAGAAGAGTCAATCAGAAGATTAGAAGAGAATATGACGGAAACTTAAGAAGAACTCCCTAAGCTTACGAAACCTAATCGCTTCGGGGTCGAAACAAACAAGAGGTTGCCAAGGAAGCAGAAAAGAAAACAGATGCGATACAAGTAAGTGGAAGCAGTACCGTAGTAAGCTCCTTTTGGGAAGGAAAGAAAACCCGCCTAATTGCCACTGTCACCGACCTCCGACAGGGATTGCAGGGCGATGGGGTCGCCACATCCCTACGCCTTTATTATTATTATTATTATTAGTCAAAACTTAAGGAGTTGGTCCAACAAGGGTTCGAAAAAATAATTAATGTCATAATACAAGAAATATTGTTGCGGTTCCGAAAATATAAGCCGTATTCTTCGCTTTTCATATTTACGATAGTTATAAAGAAATATTGTTCCGCGTTATTTTCTTCTCTCCGCCACCGTATATGTTAGGGTATGACAATTATAAACAATTGTTCGGTCACAGTCGGCGATATTAGGTTTGTTAGACCCGGCGATTCCGTTTTAAGAAAATATGTGGTAAGTGTGAAGATGGAGGCGATGGTGGAGGTAGCAGCACTCGCGGAAGGATATGCGAAGAATAAGGATCCTTATTTTCGTATATCCTTCCGCGAGTGCTGCTACCAGCCATATTATAGTTATCTGTCAACAGGGTGCTCCACGGTCACCGTCTTGTTGTTTCCTCTACTAGGCAATAGATGGCGAAGTTGGCGCATGTTTATAAAAACGTTTTTGTTCATAACGGTACTTTAGTGTATGTATTTGTGATATCCATTAACTCACCATTGAATAAATAGTCTAAAAATACGCGCATGTAACACAAAATAAAAAGATGATCAAATATTGATTAAAATAGTAATTGCCATAGCGTTTAAATATTCTATTTTAACTTACACATTTCTCCTATTCTTAATATCCTCCGTGGTTAAGGGGCACAGACTACTACAGATGGGAATATCCCATACTTACTAATGGAACAGTGTTTTGCGCGACATCTGGCGGGACACACTACAGGTTAGGTTAGTAGCGCCAGTGACCGCTAGGTCTCCTTCCTCCCTCTCATCCCACTTCCAAAACCCCAATCCAGGGGGGGGATCATTATAGGAGGACTTGGAAGCTTGTTTTGAAGTAACATGTAGCCCTCCCAATAGATGACTCTGTCTATGACAACGACTGTGCGCTCTACACGAACGGTTGCGGATCTAACTCGACTGGAGCGGGTTCGGGATTCGACAAGCATGGACTAGCACAACAATGAAACAAAGTAGGTGTACTGGCGTACACTGACACTGGAGGCAACGGCAACGACAAAATGTCGAGGAAGCATGTATGTTGTGTTAAACAATGTTTTAGTGCAAGTGGCTGTGGGGAATATTTCTTGTTTTCCCAAGAATGAAAGACGGTATTCATTTAAAGTATTTCTTATAACACTAACAATATCTCACTCCACACAGCAGGATAGATTAATGTACAAAGATCTAAATTTTTACTTAAAAAAATGATATTAGAATTGACTCTTAGTGGCAAGGTTTATCCTCACAACTTATTTTAAAGAATGAACTTGAATGTTTCTGTGGAATAAGAAGTAGTTGTAATACAATAGTTCATGTGATATGTGTAACACACGATGACCTTTAAGCAAATCTTCAGTTGCTTGATGGCTTTGTTGGTTATAAGCATTGTGCTCAACATGGCTGGGAATGTATGATCCGGCCACTAAATAAATAGTTTTAAGTATTTATTTAATGTGATGTATACATTTATTATAAAGTAATACATTTCATGAGATTTTTATGTGCTTCAAAAGGTTTATTTCATGTGCTAAAATGTAATAATAGTGTATATCACAAAAATACTTATAATAAATTTATTAAGTTGAAAATGCAAATCCAATGTTTTCTTTCAGCACTATTCGACGGGTAGGATTGTACGATGGACTGTGGTTTTGGAAGGGGCAGGAGTGGGAGGAAGGAGACCTAGCGGTTACTGGCGCTACTAACCTAACCTGTAGTCGTCCCGCCAGATGTCGCTCAAAACACCTTTCCATTTGTAAGTATGGGAGATTCCCATCTGTAGTAGTCTGTGCCCCAACAGTATACGCGCATACGCCAGTACACCTACTTTGTTTCATTGTTGTGCTAGTCCATGCTTGTCGAATCCCGAACCCGCTCCAGACGAGTTAGATCCGCAACCGTTCGTGTAGAGCGCACAGTCGTTGTCATAGACAGAGCCATCTATTGGGAGGGCTACAGGTTACTTCAAAACAAGCTTCCAAGTCCTCCTATAATGATTGCCCCCACCCTGTTAAGTGGTAACGTGTGAGCATAGTTACCAGAAAGTCAAGGGTTCGAACCCTGTAGTAATTTGTGGATATTTTTATGTTTCTCAACATACCATTATTTGAAATAATAAGTTCCGTATATTTTGAAACTAATTTTTGCGATTCTTACGAAATATAACGAGTTTTTAAATCAGGATTATTAT